>JAQBSW010003814.1:0-77417 GCA_029291075.1 Eudiplozoon nipponicum
TAAACGATTACAACATTGCACAATATACATCTTTCAACACTTGCCTTGTGTTCTGATATAATATAACTCTGAGGAGGAGTCTTGGAACAGGTAATTTATTTATTATTGTGGGTCACGTACACATCAAAGCAGATTATTGCTGAAGATATAGCTTTCCAACTCTCACCTTCCTAAAGCCTTAAGTAAGTGTCAATTTAAATATCATAATTCTTGATCATGAATGCCGATATTAAATTAGAAGATGTATTTCATTTAGGGCAGGACCTAATGGAATTATATCTTATTGACACAGATAACAATGTAGGCAAAACAGACTCTACTGTGAATATTAGGACATCTAGCGAACTGGCATCTATGGGGCTTACTAACACCAATAGGTTAGGGGCCTCAACACCTCCACTAATTGATTATCATTGCACTAGTCCTCTTAAGGGCCAAAAACAGTAATGCTAACTTTTGGAGTTAATGACGTTATACAGCATCCAAAATGGGGTGTAAGAAATTTTAACGTATATTTTTTTAAATTCTGCTTCGTGTCTTGCGCGCGGCTTACTTGAATCTAACCTATAACGGAAATACATAATATTGTTGAATATCTGTTTGAAATCTTACTATAATAGAGGTAAAAATGAATTAATATCATAAAAAATAATATTCGTGTACTATTTGATTTAGGATAAACTTATAATTAAAGCTTCGAGGCCGACCAATTTTCTCTTTAATGGTTATGTGTTAGGTTTTAATAATAACAAATTTACTTTTCGACAAATGCCAACAGTTGAAATGATGAGGTACAAATCAAAAGTAGGATATGTAAAGTTGAATGTAATTGTGACTAGCAAAGTATATAACAATAGGGGAGGAGGGAGTTAAGAAATATAAGTCCTTTAAACAACTTCGTGATAGATCGTTCTGATGGAATGGAGGTTCCATTGGACTAGGGAGCATCGACGAAATATAAGAGAGTCTGCACGCCAGTGTCTGGTGCATGGATCACTAGCTTCAGTTGAGCGAGGTTGCGGCTGATGAAAACCGTGGAGGAACCAGCGTCTGATGAATTCCAGGTGGTCCAGTAGGTTTTTTGAGTTTCCGATTGTTTTCTGAAACAAAAAGAAGAGATTTAGTAGAACAGATTGTGGCATAGCAATCAATATTTGGATGCGATAGAATGAAAATGATAATAGAGAGTCCTTATTTGAATTTTAGAATCAGAGGCGAATAGTTGAAAGAAGGGCCTAGCTAGAAGGGAATTCACACTCCGAAACTGGATAATAGCCTTGGGATAAAAAGAAGTGTTTTGGGTTAATAAGGAATCAGTTTCGCTTCTAATCAGACGTCTCGCATAGGAATTTATTAAAGAAGTGATTGCGTAGAGGCCCTTTGGTCACTACCATAAGAGACCTTCTGAGATGCCAGGCCCGGATAATCCATATATTAGTTATGATCATCTAATTTAGAAACCTTAAGTTCCTCTGAACTATCTTTTAAACACATTCCTTAAGTCCACTTGCCAATTGCTCTGTATCCTCAATATTTAATAAACCAGCCATAATATTAGAATAGGATCTCTTTCAAGTTATATATTATAACATTAAGTGTGCTCACCCAAATACGCTGATATCCCCAGGTGACAGAACGATACGGTGGTGGCCTTGAAAACAAATATCCACGTCAATTACATGAAGCGAATTTGAAATCCTTCCCAATTATATGTATAAAGAACTATAGATAGATGCAAATTTCAATACTTTATTAATTATTCAGATAGAACTCAGTTAAAACTTCTTATAAATATTCACCAAGAAAAGTGAAAAACTTCGACAATATGAACAAAAGAAACTTCCAAAAAAATTACAATATTTTTTTATGAAACCAGCGATAGCATCAATAAAATTTGATTTATTTTTATATGAGGAGTCCAATAATTTAATTAATCTCCACAATTGCGAGCCGCCTTTTTAGATTCGTGATAGGATAGGAGCTTTATTTCCGAGGGAAGAGCGTTGAATATACTTGTGGTTTCCATTATTAAATATAATAAGAGTGTGGTTGGATTGGATTGATTATTTGCTATGGTGTGTAGCATAGTGGTGACTTGGGTGAACGAAGTTTGATAGTGATAGGCTAGCTGAACGATCGAAATGACTCGTAAGTGACGGGTAGACCATAGCTAAAGAAGGTTAGCCAGGAGTAGGTTTTCCTGATAATTCTGGCTGTGAGGGAAGACTCGCTTTAAAAATCTAGAAGAAATCTGTTCGATGGCGTAAAAGGAGGCTAGAGTGAGAGGCCAATAAAATTCGCTAGTGTATCATATAATTGGTAGGACGTAGACCTTGAACAATGTGGGTTGGGGAGTTGGATTGTTAGTCTTGAAGCAGATTAAACAGGCCTACTTGAAGAGTTTGGAGGTAGTATGTTGAAGATGTTGGGAGAAGTCTAGCGATTTAGAAAATAGATACCAAGGTGCTTGACCGAGTCAAATAAATCAATCTCAACGGGGCAACTTGTATCTGGGAGAGAACAGAATGGGTCAGAGGTAAGTTTCATCGAACAAGTCTTTGAGACCGATTATGCTAAGCTGCGAGTGTATCTAAGATAACAGCTGAGTGATAAGAGTTAGGGAGGAGTTGGATGCTGCAGGGTTGCTGAATACAATTACCATGTCATCTGCATATTTGACCAGCTTGAATAGGTTGTCCTTAACCTGCACTTCAGCGAGTGTTAGGTTGAATAGTATAGGACCAAGTACGGAGCCCTGGGGAACTCCGGATCGGATAAGGGCTGACCTCGAGTGACTGATAATATTAAATTTTGATTTCTTATGGAAGGTCGTTATCATTCTAATATATCAATTTTCTACAAATAATTTAATTTGTTATTGTGCGTATGATCATTTCATACTTTGTTTCTAACTTAAGAATAATAAAAGCTTCATATTATTGTATATATGTTGTCTCGAGAGCATGTTATACACAGGTTCAACATTTAATTTAAAGTTGAAAACTTGTTTATGCTTTTTTTAGCAAGTGTTGTCTTGTATATTTTATGTAAACAAAATAATACTTCGAAGGAGTGTATAAAATTTGAGCTGTAAAAATAAAAAATGGCAGTGTTCATACGGTCTAAAATATTAATGACTATATTCCTAGTTAGCATGATGGTCTTTTCATGGTCGTTGTCCCAATCAATTTGTCGCCTTAAGGATTTTTGGCTAGTTGGACGCACATTTATCAAATGAGGTAAAAGTTCTAAACGTCAATTTTAGTTTCTCTGGAGATGCAACTTGGATGTATTTTAAATTTATGGAAGTCCAGTTGTTTAAAATCTTTGTGCAATTTCGTTAAAGATATTGCTGTTCTAAGTTGTAGCGACTGAAGTCTTTTTGATCGAGATTTGATAAATAAAACAAGTTGGAAGAGATATGCTTGGAGTCTTTTCACTTTGACAGATAGTGCATTGCTTGTAGGTTTCCAAATAATGGATTTGTATTCGAGAGTCTTGTATGTTGATGATGTTGATCATGGTAGTGATAATGATGATGGATAATGATAGGAAAATCTGAAACGGAATCAAGGTTGCGATCTTGATATAGACACCTATTTCATTATGTACATCCATTTTTCAGTATAAACTAAGCACTTTATAGTTTAGAAAGACAATTAATCCAGCAGACCGATTTCGTCCTTCATCATCATCATCATCATGCCCAGCCATACAAAAGTCAAAAATGACTTTTTCACTGCCATTTAACCATAAGGAGTGGAAATAGTATATAAATGAATTTGGACCAAATTATTAGTCATATTTACGAGAGAGACGGCTAGAGATGGAATATCTTGCTACTATGCGTAAATTTATCAGGATAACTCAGAAATGAGGCAAACTAAACCTCGCCACAACACCATTATGGCCAAGTTAGCATTCGGGCTAGGCGACATCAGCAATAAAGCTTCCCTGCGGATTTCACTGTATCACGTCATAAACAAACCAAACCTCGCAGCTTACCTTGCCCTGCTAAGAAAAGATAATGACGAAGATGATTCTACTAGACATCAGCAACAAGATCGCCACTGAGCTCGATTCGATGCCATATCGCTAAGGGTTTCTAACCAAGAACTATGATGCGCACGAGGACCCCATCCTGGCAGACGAGTGGGTCCTATACTACCCAATTTGGATATAAGTTACTTCAAGTGTTTCTGCCATGTCAAAATCTGCTCACCTTGTTTCTTACGCCAATTTGGTGCTTGATGAGATAACAGAGCTCTATTGGGCAATCGAAATGAGGGCATACGCAAAAAGTGACCGAGCCAACGAAGTCAATAGAGCCTAATTTGTTTTTCTAACGACGAGCTCATATTGCCAGATCCCGAAATATGTCTACGGATGTCAACTTTAGTTAGCGTTGTTGGTATACAACATGTGCTATACTTGCAAGTATGTATTAGGTGTTGCGAACCTAGTAACAAATTAGTTCAGTTGTGACCTGAAGGAAAAACCAAAGACAACATGAACGGAAAGTATAATCTCATGCACATTCGTTTCGTGCTTACTGGTGACTCATCCGTAGGAGCCGGTATTACGCCCTTTAACCACTATATATTTGAGTAAAGTATGTGGGATAATAGGACGGTAAACCTCCTGGACGAATGTGTAAACCTGCAGTATTTTAGTTAACATCATATAAAGTCTTCGACAATGCGACCTCAACGCTAACTACACTAATAAACCTATATACCGGTTAGCGTAATACCGGCTCCTACTGATGAGTCGCCAGTAAGCACGAAACGAATGTGCATGTGCTATACTTCTCAAACAACGATGATCGAATGCCTGTAAGCGTCTCAGATCATCAACTCTAAGAGGCCAAGTTTCACTAGCGTATAGTAAGACTGCGCGTACAGATGCATTGTAAACACGACCTTTAAGGCAAAGTGAAATATTCGCGTTTCTCCATAAATGACGAAGGTTCGAGAAAGCTACTCTAGCTTTCGCGATCCGTATTCTCACCTCGTCGGACATATTGCCTACGTTATTGATAGAGCTCCCAAGATATGTAAACCTGTCGACTATGTCTAGATCTTCATTCTGCAGTCGCAACGTTGGAGTGAGTGGTGGGTGATCCTGTAACAGTATCTTACATTTAGAGGGTGCGAATTTCATACCGAAAGACGGAACAACGTCTGTTAATCTATTCAAGGTGGCCTGGGCAGCATCCTGATTGTCGAATAATAGTACGATATCGTCCGCATAGTCAAGATCGACTAGTTTATCGCCCGGGAGAACTTCAACTCCAGCATCCTGAATGTGTGGGAGAGTGTTGTTCATAATAGCATCGATTACAAAATTAAACAAAAATGGGGAAAGTGGACAACCTTGACGAACACCACTGCTGGTTGTAAAGTTATGCGTTAATTCGTTGTAGACCTTAACGCGACCAGAAGTATTTGTGTAGAGAACTTGTATAATATTAACAAATTTTGTGGGCACACGGGTTTTTGACAAGATATGGAATAAAACATTGCGATCCACCGAATCAAATACACCCTTGAAGTTTAGAAAGACAGCTATTGTGGGACGGTGATATAAATGTCTCTGTTCGAGAACTTGGCTTAACGTAAAAATATTATCTATACAACCTCGTCCTGCGCGGAATCCGGCCTGTTCTTCTCTTGTATGTGATTCACGTGAAGCGTTAAGACGACGTAGGATAATGGAAGCAAATAACCTAGATACGACCGGAATCAAACTTATACCACGATGATTATTGCACGAATTACGATTGCATTTTTTGAAGATGGGAATTATGCTCGACTCATTCTAATCAAGTGGTACGATTTCCTCATTCCATATAGTATGAAAAAGTTTAATCAACGTTTCGGAAATTATATCACCACATTCCTTAAACAATCCTGGAAGCAAATCATCGGGGCCTGCGGCTTTGCGGCGTTTAAGAGATAGGATTGCATCGCGTACTTCTAACTCGGATGGTTCTTCTGGACTAACATTCCACACTTTCGGGAATCGGAACTGACGCGGGTGACCAAGAAAATTGATTCTAGATTGTTCAGCCCACTTATCAAGACGACTTATTTTATCAGTTTCGTCCTTATTGGGAAAACATTACGAACTGTCCAGAATTTGCTGCGGACTGGACTAGAACCTGGGCATGTCTGTTTCTGAATCTGATGCTTTTACCACTCTACCACACACAACTAACAATTTTTAATTTTATACCTAAAGTTTTTTGGTTAGCCTTTCCTTTAAGGTGAAGCTTATATGGCATACCTGCAGATCTAAAGTTCCGACTAACCACATCCAAATCTGTCACTATAGAACAGACACCAGGCTACCTGGAGATGTGGTTTTGAATTGATCATTTATGAAATTCAATGAACATTTGTTGCGCGGGCGGTGATAATTATTTCAATCAAGGCTCCGATCTTAAAATAAACACCTGTCCATTAAAAACTTACATTTTCAGTATAAACTAAGCGTTGTATAATAAAAAACAATACTGGCTTATATCACAATCGGTCTGTTTTACTGAATCGGGGTAATATATTATCGACTGTTCTAAAAGTAGTAAAACAGTAGAAATAATGAAGTTTAACTTGCTTTCATTAGCATTAACGGGCCTTGATACTTTTAATGACTGTTATGCTACTATTGCTAACATAATAGAGGAGATTCTATTGTATCTTGAGATATCTTGTAAGGAAGTACCCACAAAATTACAGTATCGTATTATATATTCTTCATTGCAAAGAACTGATTTAAGCGCATTCATGTCTGAGGCTTGGCGTAAAGACGTAGAAATCGTTCCACATTTCTTGACGAAATATTTAGTTTGTATATGGCGTAGTACCGGCTCTCACTGATGAGTCGCCAGTAAGCACTAAACGTATGTGTTCATGAGATTACACCTTTCATTCATGCTAAATTTGGTACGTTCTTCCTATCCTACTTGGAATAATTTGTTACTATGTACTCAATACCTAATGCAAAATTGCATATATACTAGTTCTGTGCAACAAACAATATAAAAATATTATATTTTATTTATTGATGACATAGTTACCGCGAAATTTAATAATTGACGTCGATCAAAGCTAGAATATATGGATTTGCTAGTGTAACAGGTTTTCAGAAAAAGTTGTAATTCTCAGTTATAGTAAAGTTAGGCCTACCTCGAAATTCATTTTTTTATTGCTATATTCAGACTCGGCATTTTAAAAAAAGCATTATGTCGGTACACTTTACAGCCTATATATATAATAGTTAGTTGGCACTTAAGACGCGTTGTTCACTAAATTTTATGGGGTTAACTCCGTTACTGCTTGAATACACATTCTAATATTCCTCATTGTTCGAAAAATTATTTTCTGGTCTTCGTGCGTAATGTCAACTTCTACTTGTGAATTACCAAAATCCGAAACACGTGCCTTTGTGATTACATTATTACTTTAAATGTAATGGTTGTGATAATTGATGCTGATTGACGTCTGTGCGTAAACTTATTATTGAATTTACAATTGGTTAAATTGGCTGATGTTCTCAACTTCAGTGGCATTTAGCATATCTAATCAACTATTGAGTTCGTAATTTTCATAGAATCGGTATCCTTTATATTTAGTTCTGAATGATGTGCTGTCAGGCTGTGATTAACTATATGTGAATCTTAAGACAATATTGTTTTACTACGCTTATGCATAAGCGATGGTTTCGTCTATTTGTCACACATAACTTGGCTAACTATGTGGTAGGTTGAAGGCTAGATTCTGCAGCCCTTAAGTAGCCAGTACGCACCACAGGTGTGCATAAATGGAATTGTTTCTTTTGTTCATAATCATCAGCATATCCTAATGGTCCTATATAATATTGTTTGGTTCTAAATACGCCGTCAAATACATATTTTGAACCATGAATTTTTTAAATATTCTACTTTGAAATATCATTCTGTAAGCCTATGATCGTGTGTTTAATATGCATATTTTGGGTCAAGTTTTCATTTAGAAACAGCTGAAATGGGCGATAGAAGCAAGATTGAATTACTTGAAGAAGCAATTGAAACCACTGTTGATCACTGCAGAGAATCTGGAATAATAGTATGTGATTATCAGTCAAATATTCAATTTCAACGGAAAATCAATGATCTCGTGCTTCATCTACAGGTACTCAATCACATATGTATGTAAATTAAATTAGTCAAGATTCATTGTCTTTTTTATTAGTTTTCATGGTTACTATTCTAATAATTTTAAATGTAAAACCATCTGTCGTTATAGTTTCAATTGAAATTAATAGAGCTTCACAACAGTGATATGGTGTCGGAATTCATTTTACGATACTGTCATAACAATATTGGCGGACTTTTCAAATAGCTTCTACAAACCAATTTCATTCTTCTAGCTTGCACGTAGCGAGACCAAAAGGAAATGACGAGTGGTTCTTTTAGTGCCTTGAAAACCAGATTTTCTGGGCAGATGGTTCTCGTCAGCCTTAGGCTGCAGTCTTTCTTTGATGGAAATTATATATAATTAAACGGGAAGATAGTGTTCGTCAGACTTAATTTTCAGACTATCTAAGATAATGATAATTGAATACATATTATCCATCCTCTGAATTTGCACTCTGCTACTCTGCTGTAGCTTACAAATTAACACGAATAATATAAAAAGTACTGATTGCATAATGTATCTGCTGATGGTTAGTATTAAAACAGTTTCCTTATATGCTGACTCTTGCATGGTGTATAAAAGAACACGAGCTATTGCAGATGAGCCTAAAATTTTTGCCACGAGATTCATGCATTAAAGGATCAATATTGTCACGCTCTCGTCAAATAGTGTAAAATGTTGGTTATAACTTCAGTATGTCATAGGTCAATTGTTGCCCGACAGGATGGTTATGACGGTTAAAGTCATAACAAACCGTGATCTCGTGAATGAGTTTTAATGATATATGTGCAAAGGGTAACTGCCGAAGTTACTTCCTCTTAATTGGAGCAAAGCAAAATTCATTGAGAATTTGCTGTTCCTGCTGTATGGCTTTATCCAGAAGATAATTTAGTCACTAGCTTTTGAAATACAAAGGTTCTTGTCTCGCGAGCTATTACGAAGTTTACGGCTTTCGAGATGAACATTCTCGTTATCCACGTCTCTTATTTTTGTAAAAAACAGAATTTATTTGAACTATCCTCAAAAACTAATTATTCCCAAAATGTGGCCTCTACTGACAAAACAAGGAAGAGTTTGTGAGAAATAAATTAGCTCGGATTAGGTTTCAGTCGGGATTGTGATGCATGGGCTAAACTAGTGCATTTTCGAGCTGTGTCACCTTTGTCAACTGACTGTCATTTTTTTATTCTGATTCTGTATTAAAAAAGCTTTCTTGGTGAGGCTAAACGATGGCGTGCTGACGAGAAAATTTCGACTACTTGATGCATGTTCTAATGATTCATTGATCACTTGTAACGGATATTTTGAACTTAGTGATTTTATTCGGTGTTTAACAAGAAGGCGCCAATTCTCCCACTTTTTTATGTTATGTTTTCGATGCAGTTTTTTGTTGAGTTCACTGCAATATTCATGGGTATGGATGTTTGTGGTAGTTGGCGACATGCTCTTGACAGGAAAGAAAGGCAATCTACAGAGAGTATTTTTATCAATAACCACCCGAAGCCAAACTAATCTAAAAATATTGTTTGGGTTAATTATATCGGAGAATTCCTTCATGCGTTTATAGTCAATCATATGTCACTTGAGAGCAATATATGTATATATAATTTTAGTCTTTTCTCTTATTAGTTCAAGTTTATGCATTTCTTGTTTTGTTATCGATTCTTTCATAACATGTAAACATAGATAATGTTTAGAAGCATCACCTAGCTGAAATTGTGAGCTTGACACAAAGCACTCATGTACATCTTTTAATTTTAGACAAGTTTATGGGAACGGGGTATTGTCCACTTGTTTTATAATTCGTATTTTTCGGGTTTATACTGGTTGTTATCATTTTCTCATCGTAATTTTATCTCATATGATATTTTAACCTTTGCGCAGTTTAGTATCGCATGGTGACTCAACACTTTTGACCGATATTGGTAGTTGATGACAACTGCTTAGTAAATCCCTTCGTCTTAGTGTGACTTTTATGTAGGTTCACGTCGTTCTCTGTCCAATGCAATAGATATCTATTTGATACGACAGATGCCTTTAATGTTTTAAAACGACATCTTCTGTCCCTTGATGCCTGCTGTAGACAAGGCAATGTCGATTCATCCATATGGTACACGTCTCTAAACCTTATTTCTGGTCTCATCATCAGAAATATTCTAATAGAGATTACATCTTCAGACACAATTTATGGCAATTGTTTTATTCTTGGGCAAAACTGATCTATTTAAGACACGCCATATTGCCGCTTGAAAAAAAACGTCTTTTTAGAATCCCTAGTCGTACCAGATAGATCGGCCGAGATCCCCTTGCCACAATTATATTTGGCAACTTGCGCAAAATACCTCAAATCGTTGGAATATTTCCTTTAGCATCAAATTCAAGGTCTTCCGTATAAGTATACTATTAGATTTTCATATAACGGAAAAATTAGATATTTCAGATTAGCGGAGATCAAACCTTATATCTTATATAAGGAGAGAAAAATAAGTTATGTAGCTCCCTCCTCTGATAGTCTCGCATGTATTGCATTGACTGTAAATTTCGCTGAGCAATCAACGATTCTTTAATTGTATAACTTCATACAATGGTTATATGAATCCTGTAAACTTTATTAAATGAATTTTTGTCACCACCCACGCAGTCGATGATCACTTATACGTATAACATGTAGCAAAAACTGCAAGAATTCCATGTTTTTGACGGAATAGAAATTGTGCAGCCGACAATTCCAGTTAAGTAAAATGTATGCGTTACTTGTATAGGTGAGAGACGCATATAAAACGCCATTCTCCTTATAATAACATATATATATATATATATATATATATATATATATGATGATGATCATTGTTGTTCGAAACCCGTCAGTACGTATGAATGACGGTGGTTTTGCTATGTTATGTGATTGATTATATATAAAGTGGTTGTTAATTATATCGGGCTCGCAAACATGATTCAATGATTGTTCAATTATAAATTTTGCTTGTCAGGCCAGTGATGCGACTTCGATGTGTATGTTTGGAAAAGTAGAAGGGGTAAACCAGTACTTTTATGGCCGGCTACGATTATTAGTTACATCAAACACATGATGACGCCCCTCCATACCTTTACTAACAAAGAGAGAAATAAATAGGCGAAATTCCGTAGTCGTCTTGTGGCAAACTGGCAGCCAATAGAGATGTCAGTTAATTTTCCATTATTGAATTGGGCTCTTCTGGAACTGACTGTGTTGGAGATCAAGATGTACATTTACCTTTGTTATAATTCACGTACATTATTAGAATATGAATACATTTATACTTTTTAGTGGAATAATTTAATTTGGCCGTATTTCAATATCGTCAAGTCCTATTTAGTTTTAGTTAAATAGGTGCAGCTAACAAATCAACTAAGTTAGCCTTATTCTTAAGTTATTTCACGTTACTATGATTTTTGCGTCATGGTTGTGCAACTTTGAATCATCAGCCTGTTATATTCTGATGTATTTATGTACATGATATGATATAGTTGTATGGTCACTGTAGTCTTTGGACTTAATAAGTCGTGAGGCAACGTTAGCTTGTATGCCAAACTTTATTAGAAGTCTTAGTGGTTGATGGAAATTTTTGATAGGTGAAAGATTCGAAACCACATCATCTCTAGAAAAATATTAAAAAAGTATATTTACTTTATCTTTAAGGGACTGTTTCCTGCGGATGCATTCGCGTGCTTCCTGAAGTTTCCTTGAAATATTGTGTCTGTTGTGTTCCAACTTTATGCTACTATTCTGAAAAAATATTTTTGTTGTGTTATATTTCTGCATAATTTATATACAGGAAACGCCGAAATTCGACGAATTTCCTACCTGACGACAGATATAATATGTCAAAGTTTAAAAAATTGACGCAATTATTGATTTATTGGTTGGAGCTGACACATCTGCAAGGAAGGCAGAAACAGCTACTTTTTGCTGTTCTCGAGTTTTACTGTCGAGAGTCCTTGGTGTTTTTTTGCTTGATGTGGCAGTAAGATTATTCTTGTCCTCAATGCTGAATAATAACCTACTTTATATGTATATATATATATATGTGTGTGTGTGTGTGCATGCACGCATATGAGTATTTCATAATAGAGATTTATTATCCGGTATATCGATCATTTGGTAAATATATATCGTTGCTAGAAACAAAAACCGCAACTACGCTTTTGAAAGATGTCTACACACCCCCCCCCACACACTTAATTTTGATTGTAGACGATTTTTTCCTTAATCATATTTAAACAATTAACCGTTTCTTTTGTTTTGTAAGGCATACAAAGTCTGCACTTGTGTCTTAAAATTAGTAATAATCAATATTATCACATGTATCTAAACTTTTATCTGAATTTGCCAGGTTTTTAAATGAACCTAATTTTTTTACGTTCTTCACTGCAGGAGATTGAAAAGTTGCAACCCGAAGTTCGCGATATTTACGTTCCCATAGAAGTGTTCCCGAAGATTGATGCCGGTCAAAACCCACAGTTGTACACAAGAGAATGCATGGAACGAGCCCTTGCGCGCAATGAATTGGTGCGTGGTAAACTGGAAAGTTTGCAACGCTTTCGAGCTTTGTTAATGGCTGAATTATCAGTGCATTTTCCCAATGAAATGGCCAAATATCGTGCTATTCGAGGTGACCCTGAAATGCCACACATCAGTGCACAAAGTACAATAAATTTGGCTAACTACGCACCTAATAGTGACACATCAAGTAATATTGGCATTTCGATGAGCGTTAATCAATTTTCAAATCAAGAGCTTATTCAAGAGGCAAATTTTAACAACCGATAATTCTTCGACATTGTGATGTAATCTACTTACTGACTGCTTTCTCCATAGCTCGTCTCGTTAATGTAAATAACATTATTACATATTTAAACCAAGGTTCAGACGTCTTAAGTATTTTGAACTTATTGTTTTCCGCCTGAATTCATTCTGTTAGCTCGTTGTTCTCACACTCGGAAATATTTTTTTCTGTAAATATCGCAATAAGTTTTTTTGTAAATATACTCTAAAATCTAAGATGGCTTTTATAATTATAATTTTCACATTTTGAGTACATCTGCTTATTATATCACGAATGATTAGCGCCACACAACACACTGAAATTTTGGGAAATTAAATGACAATGAATTTCCTGGCGTATTGTTCTCCCTCTTATATTTTTGGAAATGAAGGAGTTCCATAATAACTATTTGCGGTCTGACCTTAAACTTGACTATTTCTGAAGACTTAGTTTCCACTTCCTCAACGTGAGTTTAAAGCAATACACCTAACATTACTGCTGCGCTCACGCATTGTGCATTACCTGCACATTTCGATATGGGTTCTTATAACTCTAGGAGGATTTGCCAATGCCAGCATTTACAGTATTTATTATCAAAGTGTTCTAATTCAAAGGAAATCGGGTAGTACTATAGTTTGCCGTCCCTCATACATTAATAGTTTGATTTGCTTCAAGTTTCACACTAGAATACGCTTTTATGAACGCGTTTCCGCTGTCCCTTGCACAATCCACTAAAAAGGAGTACTTCATTTAACTTTCAGACACATATTCTGTTTCTCCGATTAATTCTGATGAACCAAGGGTGATTTTATATGTAACAACGACATCTAACTTATAATTTTTGCCCTTTATTAGGGATGACGCATTTCGAATTTAGTCCACCAACTAAGACAAATTGCTACATCTCACAGCAATGTAAAATAAGCGGACAGGTCTGTTATATTTTGCTGTATCCAGGTGGACCACGTGTAGTAGAAGTGGCAGTGATTTCTGTTTGGTAAAAATTGAAGTTTATATCTGGAATTTGATTAAAGTTCTTTGCTTTGCATGTTCTTACTTTGTTGCTTTTAAATCAACGAGGAAACGTAGAGTGTCACCCGAAGGATTTTACGTATAAAATTAGTTCAAACATGAAGAACTTTACCGCATAGACTCATTTATTAAGATTTCAATTGTCGTATCATCGAAAACAAACCCATTATTTAACCAAATAATTACAATTCTGAAACACTTTCGCTTCACTTTATCAACCAATTTACTGTAGACATATAGTTTATTATTTGATTTAGTTTAAGTATGAAATCACATCAAAGTCAATAATGTTGAAATAGAGGCAACAATTAAATATTAATTCCAATGGGGCTATGCTAGACCTATGCTAATCCCTGTGTAGACACAGTGTTTTTGTTCGCTTAATTCTGGAAAGTAGGTACTCTAATATTTATGCTCGTCAACCTTCCTTTAATTAAATTAACATACATTGTGTTGGTCTGCCGCATTGTTCACAGTTTTAGATATGCGCAAAACATGTAACTTACTGGTCACAGAGCGTGCTGTTATGTGCTTCTATTAGCTATACATGTCCTATGAACAAAACATGTCACACGCCAGGGAAGAGATTAATTAAATGACCATTGGTTGCGCGGGCGGTGATAACAATTATTTTAATCGAGGTTGCGGTCTTGATTTAAGCATCTGCCAATTAATTACTTACATATGTCAGTATAAACTAAGAATTGTATATTGTAGAAAAGGCAATTCATCAAGTAGACCGGTTTCGTCCTTATTAGGAACTCATCATGTACTGACCAGAATTTGCCGTGAACAGGACTCTAACCTGGGCACGTCTGCTTCGGAATCTGGTGCTCTAACCACTGAGCCATCCTGTCGCACACTACACTACACACAATTTTCAGTTATATACTAACTAATGTAACTTGGTTAGTCAATACATGGGGAAGTGGTGTCTGTTCAGTAATGACAGATTTGGGATGGTTAGTTGGAACTTTGGGTCTAAATGGAAGCCATATGAGCTCCACCTAAAGGAAAAGTAGACTAACCAAGTTACATTCCGAAGCAGACGTGTCCAGGTTCGAGCCCTGTCCGCGGTAATTTCTAGCCAGTTCCTGATGAGGTCCCATTAAGAAAGAATCCGTTCTACTGGATGACTTGCCTTTTCTAAACTTTACAATTCTTAGTTTATACTGACATATGTATGTAATTAATTACTAATGCGACTAAATAGAAATTGTGCAGAAAAAAATCCCAATCAGGTAAATTGGATGCGAAAATTGAAAGGATTGTGAGTAACATTTCTCTATTTTCAGCACATTATATAGATCTAACATTTGCCAAATTGTTTGTTGTATGAGCTTGTCGTAAAAAAGGCTTCGAAATATCCGGATTAAAAATGAAGATTGGATGCCAACACCTTGTCCGGCACAAACGAAGGCCAGGTAGCATATCTTTTCGCCACATGTTCATGCAACTGTCGCAACATTTTTATATGTTATTCAATTAGGCAATCGTTGATTGAACTCATGGATAATAATAAAGTTTTTTGACTTGATATAAAAACCAATCCAGTTTTACTTAACTAATCTTATAACATTGGAAAACTGTCGCCATTTGCAGTTACTGAGTTCTTCGTCATCGTCAGAGTATGACGGCAAATCGATTAACGACTATGTAATCTCATATTATACATAGTTGATTAATAATCATAAATGCATAGCTCACACCTATTTTTAAATATATTGCATAAAAATGTCCTCATATATATATATATATATATATATATATATATATCAGTTTATTTTGTGATTACTTATCACAATAACAATTATTAAGTTCTACTTCCTTAGGAGTTTATTTGAATAAATGAATGCGAGCTAGCCTGGTATTGAGATTAAAATCCAAAGGTTTATTAGTCTTACGCGCATTAGTGTGTGGTAACAAACGATTCTCATTGTACAAATATGTCGTATTTCAGATTAAGTTTACGCATTGTTTACGAGTTGTTATTTGTGCACCTGTTAGCAACAATGGATATGCAGACTAGTATTGCACACACATCTAGTTGTGCAGTCCAGGACGTTGCTGGCTATGATAGTGATTTTGTTTTTCAGCTACATCTACTTTAATTTGTTGCAAGTTTGATTGATTGCTCGTAGGTGCCGGTCCAATAAATGGTCCGTTTTGACTGGATACTAGAATATTATTGCTAG
Source organism: Eudiplozoon nipponicum (assembly GCA_029291075.1). NCBI lineage: Eukaryota > Metazoa > Platyhelminthes > Monogenea > Mazocraeidea > Diplozoidae > Eudiplozoon > Eudiplozoon nipponicum. The sequence goes on from JAQBSW010003814.1 coordinate 16,213, forward strand.
CTTGTGTGATACTTGTGCAGTCCGTGAAACTGTTTTCTATTATTGTTTATTGCTTTTTCTTTTAAATAAATAACTTCATATATGCATAGAACTTTTTCAGCATTTCCTCATATATAACTGAGAAATATGCCTTGAAAGCGCTTCTAAATCAATTTCTGTGGTGAATTCTGGTGAACGTAGACAACCAATTTCTTTTTCGAACTCCAAGGATATGTGCTATCATACACAAATTCCAATTTGTATACACTGAAAAATTTGGAGAGAGTTGGAAATTGATTTTTCACATCCAGTTTCATGATTCTCTGTATTAAATGGGATGTTAACAAGTACATTAGGAAAATATACCTCCGTAATTCTATTGAAACGACAGGCAATAATTGACGCTAGTTGGTTGCCTCGAAGCTATACCTTTAGGCAGACTGTAACACTTAATTTACTTTAAATAATTCAGGGTTATTCTTCCCATACACATATAGGTCGAAAAGATGCCATATAGGCTCCAACTAGGGGAAAGGCTAATCAGAACATAAGTATCTTATTTAACATCGCGTATAGTGTGCGACCGAGGTGGCGCCGTGGTATGTACGCAAATCTCAGATACAAATGTGCCGCGGTGGTGGAAATTTCTGGCAAATTCTTGATGACATCATTAAGGACGAAATTGGTCTATTTGATTAATAGTCTTTACTTTATTAACAATGTTTAGTTTATACTGATCACACACATTTATTTCCTGTAAAACTAAGCATCGCATCAGGTAGCAAAGGCATTTCGTCCAGTAGAATGATTTCTTGCTTGTTGGAAACTTAAATACTATCCACAATTTTTCGTGGAAGAGACTCGAACTGCGGTACATTTTGTTCGGTATATGAGGCTTCACTGCGTCACCCGTGCCGCATAATACACGCAAACAGAAGTCATATATCAAATTATGTTTTTGTTAGCCTTTCCTTGTGTGCATCTAGTTCGAACTACATGCTTTAAGAGACTCCGAATGGGTTGCACCAGAAGGGAAGAACAACCAAAGACATAAGTTGGTATATAAATTAAATTTGCATGTGGTTTGCGGTGCAGGTGGCACAGGTGATTCTCATATTTCCAGGCTAACTTACTTTCCGTTGAATTCCCGCCCGCGGCAAATTCTGGAGAGTACTTGAAGAGTTACCTATAATGACGAAACCGCTCTCCTTCATGAATTGGCTTTGCCACTTGTTTCATTGTTTAGTTTATACTGATAAAAATATATAATCAAAACCCTGCCATTATATATATGTGTGTGTATATGCTTATATTTATAGGATATTTAGTTTCCCAAAACGTGAAACATTTATTCCCAAATATTTTTAATGCGTTATGAATTGTACTGTAGCGCTTTCAATTATACGAGCTGGTTTACCGGAGAAAAAGAGCACAAGAATATGTGCTTATTGAATAGGAAGATCGTTCCAAACAAACTGACAAAAATGTTTTATATATATATATATATATATATATATATATATATATATATATATATATATATATATATATATATATAGTTTAAACAACAGCACACGGTTTCGCATGGGGCTCGAAAGCCCCATGGTAATGTCAATAGAAAAGTAACTTCTTTTTATTTGCGCAGTTCTTAAAAACATTTGTTTATTTTAACGGCCTCCAAATAGGGAGCATGCTCACACTTCCAGGATTAATTAAATTTAAAAAAACATTTCATTAACATGTTAGATTTTTCACAAACCAATGTAATTTACGTGATTTTCCGCCCACCAAACTGGTATGTTCTTCGACAAGTGTGAATTCAGTCTTCTACTGCATTTGTGTAAGCACGCTTTCCCACAAGTAAAATTTTATTTGTAGAACACGCCAGCTGCATATTGCATTGGCATTTGGTCTTTAATACCATGTAGAGGAAGTTTTAATATTGATGAAATTAATATGTACGCCAGTTGCAAAATATGTGAAGGCCAACTTGGCATACAATTGATGGTTTATGCGCTTCATTGTCTCTTCACCTCTATATTGTAGGTGGATATACATTGGTTTCCAATCAACGGGCATTCACCACGGGTTTTATTCAATCATCTGGTCTATACTTATCTACAAGGTGAAGGAATACTTATTAAATTCAATGAATGCCATTATAATATTGTATTTAAAAACGAACTATCTGTTCTTGATAAATCGCTCAAACGTAGAACTAGTGACACATTGTGCAGTTTAGTATTCTATATGTAATTATTGACTGCACAATATTTACTTTTGGAGAAGGCTTAGTTAAGAGATTGTGTAATAGAGCATTGCGTGTTTGTTCGCCAGACTGTTTGCAGTCAGATTTGGATGATGTGCGCGATACTTTAATCAATAACCGTTACCAGCCACATTTTTTATGAGTGTTAAATTAATGAAATAGTAAACCTCGTGGAGAATATTTGTACAGTTGATAGAGAACCTAATCTATATATACCATTAATTTTCAAGTGAAGCGGCAACAAATCGCGTAGGAGATATATTGCGTTCTGCGTTGACATTCACACATTTTGCAGCTGACTTAGTTTTGATCAATGCCATCAACGAACTTCCTCAACCTAGCAATGAAAGACGATATTACACTGCATCTCACGCTATCTACAATTAACAATTGTAGATTTGAATAATCATATATAGGCAGATACAGCAAAAAATCGGATACACACTCGTCGTAGAACATACTAACTTGGTGCGCGAATGTTTTTATACAAAAATGCTAAATTTAAAAAACACTTTTTAGTTTTAATTATCTGGTAGTTATTTTACAAAATTGACGTTCTTCAGAAATTTGCAATTAAGAACAATCTGTTCGTACACTGGCATTATCTACCACAAGTGTAAAAAAATTATTATTCTTCATGTATTAATTAATTATCTACAATTTGTCATTTATTTTGTTGTCCAGATTTTCGCAATGCATTTAAAATTTTGAAAGCATATCTAACTGTTATCCGTTTTCATTGTATCCATCTATGGCCCGTTTAAAGATGTTACAAGTGTCCATTTGTAAATGGAGATATATTCCAAATTGGTTAGGAAACTTATGATATTAAAAGCACAATATTACCTCAGAAATGCGGTGAAATAAATCTACATTAGAGAGTTAGCTACAAAACGTTAGGTGATTAAAGAAAACCAAGATACCGCAGGTGTTTTTTTTAAATCTAGCATAGATTGCAATCCTTTATATTTCATAGACATCGATTGGCCGATTAAGGTAAGGAATAAGGGATAGAGCTTAATGCACATATGAACGTGCCTAGATATCTGATCTAGATGAGCATTCCTAGGCGACTGGCTATTTGGTAAATTTTGAATGTGATGTAGTTCTCAAATAATTAAGTTGTGCCATAAGTGCGGGCTATAAATTCTATAAGCCGACATTACCTTTCAATTTTTTTCTATCCTAACGCTTCTTACGCCTGTTTGCGAAGAACAGCTATAGTAGACATTATCTCTTGCAGCCTGTAGCCTATTTGTGAGTATCATACCTTCATGAATATTTGAAAAATTAATCAACATCATTCTACACGAGTCAATCCTTACTGGCTAAGTGAAGTCGAGCTTCGATTGGTCCATTTTGTAACATTAAAATGTCTTTATTATCAGGTAAATAAGTTTTTTTAAAGATATTTGATTACTTCGATAATTGCGCATATTTTATTTAGAAATTTATAACGAAATAAATAGATAATATGTAATTATTCCATTATTTTTCAATCATTAGTCATGGTAATCAGTGCTACGTCATATTGCATTGATACACCGTCCTCTCCTCGGCTGTAGCGGCTGAGGAACCACAAAGTGCAGCTATACCCAGCCCATTGTTGACAGCGTTACTTAAAAAGTATCATCGACTATCGAGTTTGACGTCTTCGTTAGCTTTCATTTGTGTTACTCACGCCGTATTTCGACGAATTGCAGAAGTGCGTACTGAGGGCGTCCATTTTTAATTGGTTGTATATTTCTATCTAACGGCGTTTTTCGAGCTCATTCAAAATTTATGCTTCTACGATATTTCCAAAGATATATTATTGTTCCTTTATCAAGGTAATAGATCTTTTTATCTTCGAAAAAAAAATCGAGTTGACACGGGTCTCATCAAAAATAAAAGCAACCTTTGTTCAATTATTGAAATCAATTTCACTCTCCCTCTCTCTCTCAACATATATATATATATATATATATATATATATTACCGGTACTAAATACAAATGCATCAGGTAGCAAAGTCAATCGATCCAGTAAAACAGCTTCGTTATTAACAGTTAAATACTGTTTATTGCGGAGAACTAATATATATGCAAGTATGTATTAGGTGTTGCGAACCTAGTAACAAATTAGTTCAGTTGTGACCAAAAGAATAAACCAAAGGCAGCATGAACAGAAAGTATAAACTTATGCACATAGTGTTAGTACCATGTACATTTCGGTACAATAATGTTGGTATCGGTTACTAACACAATAGCCATAGTGTTAGTATCCTTTACAGACTCGGTATATATATTATATAGTGTGAGTTAGCGTTGAAGTCGCATTGTCGTAGACTTTATATGATGTTAGCTTCACTATTGCAGGTTTACACATTCGTCTAGGAGATTGTACCGTCCTATTATTCCACATTCTTCTACTGAATATATAGTGGTTAAAGGGCGTAATACCGGCTCCTACTGATGAGTCGCCAGTAAGCACGAAACGAATGTGCATGAGATTATGCTTTCCGTTCATGCTGCCTTTGGTTTATCCTTCTGGTCACAACTGAACTAATTTGTTACTAGCTTCGTTATTATTGGGGATTCGTCAAGTTCTGTTCGGAATTTGCAGCAGATGGGGCTTGAGCCATGTCAGATTTGCATCCGGGTCTATCGAGTGATCCACCGTGGCCGCAAACTGCACACAATTTGAAGTCATAAACCATATTCTGTAACTTGTTAGCCTTTCATTCAGGTAGAACCTATTTTAAATTGCGTAAGACCTGGAGTGTCAACTTTCTCACCCCGATCCTCCACTGTATAAAAACACCAAGACAATTGAAGAAGTTGCATTGAATACAATTCTAATGCCGTAATTTTCTTTATAATATTGGTGTCGGTAAAAGCTAAGCATTAAATTGAGCATCAGAGGCAATTCATTTGGTAGGCCGACATCTTTTTCATCCTACTAAAGCACTATTGAGAAGTCGCGGTGGAGTGGGCTGAAAATGAAGTATAATCGCCTCATTCCCAAAATCTATCCATTTCGCCAAACCTGCCGCAAAACGAATTATGGTGCTGGGTGTAATTTCCTTCATCGAGAACCTATATTGCGACACTGTTTCAAATTTGGTAGAATAATTAGAAGATTAAAATTTTAATTTAACCTAAAATCGGAATTCAAAACCAACACTTTAGTCAATTAAACAATCAATGATTGCACAAGTGGTAGTAACAATTCTCTAAATCAAGTTTGAGAGCTTGAAGTAAACACCAATCGTATTGTTTTTAACCAGTTGTCGAAAAATATAGTAAAAATTCTCTGTCATATATTTTTTAAAGATTTCGGAGTGCGGAGGTCGAATCAGCATCCAGCCACAACGAAAACGAACTCAATGCGTACTTTGAAATGGGACTCAATCGGTTCTTTGCGAAACTAAAAGTGCAGAGCGACAAACCACGATCGCAAATCGTGGCATATTTCAACATCGGAAAACTGTCACACGGACTGACGCGTTTCCACCTTCCATGGTCATCATCAGAGTACGACGGGAAACCGACTAGCGAGGATCAAACCGCATTGCATATATATATGTGGAAAACAAAATTAGATATGCGGCTCTTACCTCAAGTAGTCTTGCATACATTGTACGCGAGTGGGAATGTCGACAAATGCACAATTTCTATTCAGTCAAGAACATTAGCTGTTTGTAACTTTCGCCACACACACATATATGGAGACAATGCAATTAAACAATAATTGATTGCGTGGTTGGTGGTAACAATTCTTTAAATCAAGTTTGTGAGCTTTAAGTAAGCACCAATCCCATTGTATTTAACCAGTCATCGAACAACATTGCAAACCTACCGCCAGTCGCGGTAGATATGCGGCTCTCACCGCCAGTGGTCTCACATACGTTTTGCTTCTTTAAATCAAGTTTGCGAGCTTGAAGTAAACACCAATCCCTTGTATTTAACCAGTCGTCGAACAATATAACAAAACTACCGCCAGCTGCGAATGTGCGTGAGATTATACTTTCCGTTCATGTTTCCTTTGGTTTCTCCTGGTCACAATTGTGTAGATTATTCATTGGATATTAGACAATTCGTTGATCTAATATGATCGTCATCTTTTAAATCCGGACTACCTTGTCTATAAGTTCTTGAAAACAGCAGCGAGTTGTTGATAATTTATATTAAAGTAGTAAAAAAACCTGCTTTTCAAATACTGCACAGATCAGACTAGTTTATAGTAAGTAATACTTTTTAAATTACTATTAATCACTGTATTTAGTAGAAAGTGCACGAGCAATATACAAAGGTCTTTCTGATTTTCTGATGTAAAGCTGACTGTGAGCGTTGTATAAAAAGATTAAGGAAGTATTCGTGGCAGTAATCAAGAAAAATATTGTGAACATTAACCAGTCTCCATTTAGTAGTGTATTTTCAATATGGCCCAGGAAAGTCTTCTCTAAAACCGGAGATTGTGAGCTCCCTATTATCAAGCAACCAACCTGTTTATGAATACTTCGTTCATAACAGATTAAATTTACCTAGAGTACAACCTCCGACCATGAAATATAATATCAATAATTTCTTCAAGTCGAACATTTGTAAACAATGAAGTCACATCGAAAGGAGCCATAATCTTATCTTTACTTGTATTCAAAAAATAAGCTCAAATAAACTGAAAGTCGAATAATTTACCCGCAGTTAAATCAACATTTCAAATATGCAGACTATGTAGCCAATATATAGGGCGGATAACTGGCCATTGAAAATGTTAGTCTCATATACATTAGTATTTGTTTTTTGGAGCCTGTAGTGTTGGTGTAGAAGATCAAACTTGTTTGAGCTTTTGTACAGCGGCCATATCAATAAAACTGTCATCGATTATGATTTTAATTTCATTTATTACCTTCCACTCAACGATTTACACTTCATCTGCTGTACACTCCAGACTAAATATTTTTTCTAAACACTCAGATGTACTACATATTGTTTATGTCATATTTTTCCATGTTCGCTGCAATTCTGTTTATTTTAAAACTTATATATTTTATTTCAATATCTTGCAATTTCTTTAAGCGCACTGGAATGTTGCTGAAACAGTGCATGTTGTCCTGCCTCAAAGACACATTTTTATACTCAGTGCTAGTTGGTTCCAAGTTGGCTGTTTGTTCAAATAACAATCCAACTGCTGCGTCATAATCAAATTTTTTTTACTTCAGGATGAAATTAACAATTTAGACGCAACGATAGCGCTTACTATGAATGCCAATTAATTCCACACTTTCTTTCTTACTCTATATGCCATCACTATTTGAACCGGTTTATTAAACTTATTCATAGCATCCTTGGATTTCAAGTGTTAATGACTTTTATCAATGATATTATACTAGTGGGCGCGTATGCTATCATAGATAAGTACATTGAATAATTGTATAATAGCCGAATATTATCTTATTTATTTAATGTTATTATGAACTAACCATTGCAAAACTAACAAATGCAATTCATTAAGTAGATGGAGAATTGCCGTACTCCTAAATAATAAAATCAATTTAATACAACACAGTCTGAGCAATAAGCATCCTAGCCAAAGGAGAACATCTGAACCTTTGCACACTATGAGTAAATTACATCACATGCAAAAACTGCAATGTCATGTATTGGGTGCAGCTATGCGCCCAACAAAGATAAGGGGGTTCACATAACTGATTGTAAGTACTGGCATGTAAATATATCTAAACTTGAATGTCAAACAGAAGAGACTCGGCACGCCATTCACTTGAATAATTGTTGAAACATAAGGATATGTAATCGGAAAGTAACGACGAAATCGATCGTGATATCTAATTAATATAAGTCAATAAATAATATGGGTGAAACAGCGATGGATAAATGGCTGTTCTATCTGGAACAGCATTAAGAAATGGTGGGAAGCGACGAATGCACCAATCAGAAGAGAAAACTATCCTTAGTAAAAAAATAAGAGTGGTTGAGAAAAGATGGGACTGGAAATGAAGTCACAAACTTTTCTTAAATTTTGGTTTCAATAAAATTCCCAGACAAGCAGTATAAAGGCGGCTTCAGAGTTACTTGGCCAGTGAGAACTCACCAATCAATTTAAAAAAAAGATGTGCGCCTGCAAATGTAAAGGAATCACGTTATTACCGACCCACGAGCGCTATCAAATGCCTAGCAAACGTCAAACGTGATATCACCTCGAAAGATGACAACACTACGCGAAACCAAATTCTTTTTGAAGAATATATCAAAACTATTTATATATGATAATTTAAATCAAGGTTGCGAGCTTGGTATAAGCACCAATTGAATTAAGTATACAATTATCAGTATAAATTAATAATAGTATAATTTACAAAAAGCAATTTGTCCAGTTGACTGTTTTCGTGTTTACTGGGAACTTATCACGTACTACCTACAATATTCCGGGACAGGTTTAGAACCTAGGCACGTTTACTGCATAGTTTTTAACTCTAACCTCGAATTGGAATTCTCATGTCGCCTTAATTGGCACAATAAAATATCACTCAAGCTATTGCGATTCTCAAATAAGATTCAATACTCATACTGTCTGGGCTCTATGCTAGTGCACACGATTTGCTTATTTGCTTAGTTTATATATATATATATATATATATATATATATATATATATATATATATACGTATGGCTATTGGTGTAGAGGTGTCTGGTGAGGGACACCACTTGTACCAAATTCCCAAGAAACTCCATGAAATGTCACAATTCAATGGAGCCGGCTTATCCTCCAAAAGGAGTCAGCCGCAGTAAAGTAAAGTAAAGTGCATAAATTGACGCAACTGTGGGCAATAGACAGGCAGAATGTGTAGAACCAAAGCAACTGTTGAATATCCTTATTATTATTATTGCATTAAGCTCGTGTTGGGACCAGAGAGAACCCATCAATCAATGAAACTAACGCGCTGTGCATACAGAAATGATAATGAATCAGGATCTTACCTACCTACTAGCGTCATTCAGAGATTCGCAACAGTTACGAGCGATAGAAAGTGATATGATAATACTGCGCAATTAAATACTCTATTTAAATCATTATTAGGAACCTCACACATCGAAAAATAATACAATATTGTCTGCATAGGTATGGACGACTAATATACTGTCTGGAATAACTCCGACGCCTGTAACCCTCACGTACAATTGCATATACTTCAAAATTCGAAGTTCGTATCTGTTTCACCAATGTTCGCTAATAAATTGCTTTCCATGACGTCAAACGTGACCCTATAAATCTAGAAATACGGTTTCTTTGGACGTCGGTATAATTATCACCGTTCAACTAATAGCCTTTCGTGAAATTATAATTAATCCAGTGAATATAATTACGTTAAAAACAACTAAAAGAGCAACGAAAACCGGGTTAATCGATGACGGATCAATGTGGGCGAACACCCAACCAAAAGTACGCACATCAATGAGGTCACTCAGGATGGTAAAATTGGATGTATAAATTAATATTCAACATGAGATGATTGGTATCCAGTCAAACGGACTTAAGGTTCATAAATGACGCAAAAATTAATAATTAATAACAAATTCAACCTAGTTGCAACATCTTGTAGCCGGATGCCAAAAATATTTTGCCAATATATTATGGTTCTGAATGCACTTAATATGGCGCACGAAGAAGTAACTCATAAGAGCTAAAAAAAAGTTATCACAGAAAGTGAACCAGAAAAGCCTAAATTATAGATAAATAAACTGCACGGGGGCATTGAATATTTTAGTTTGTACATTGAATGGCTACCAATCTGTTGCCAAAAAATAACGATTTTACAACATAAGCAAATGGATAGAGGGTATTTAACCAAATTCTCTTAGCATACCTTGAAACCCCGGCTAAAAAATAACTTGACAAACTTATCTTCTTGAATGAAGATTGATCGCACGGGCGGCGACAACAATTAATTAAATCAAGGTTGCGAACTTGATATAAAAGCCTGTATCATTATGTATCTACATTTGTCAAAATAAACTAAGCATTGTATAATATAGAAAAGGGCGGTTTCGTTCTTATTGGGAGCTCATCACGTACTGTCCAGAATTTGCGGATAGGGCTCGAAATAGATCTCTGTTTGTCTATATATAGCCTCAAAATTTACACCAGTTAGTTCCATTTTCTTTGTCTAAACAGTCAATGACTAAACTGCAGGCACCCTAGTTTATTGAGCAAACGTATTAATAAAAGACAGGAAACTGGGCAAAAAACAAAACCTATTTTCTGAAATTGTCAGGTCATCTTGTTCGCTACACAATTCGAGCCGCACCATTAATGCTCTTTTGGCTTTGTGATTTATTTTAACCCTTGGTTACTATATAAGGATAATCTCTTGATCTCTATAGACCGACACAAAACAGATATATTTAATTCAGTTGCATGAGTGATTGCATTTTTTAATTAATAATCTTTAACTATCCATCAAGAGAAAAAAAGGCAATGCCGAAAAAAATTAAATCATGTATTAATATATGTTGTAATGACATCGGGATTTAGGATTTCAGGGAAAATAATGCGCGTAAATGTTAGTGTATAAATATATAAATATAAAACATGTATCAAAGCTATTTATGCTCATCTATATAGAAAATTTTTATAATGCTAATAACTAATAACGATAATAAAAGTAGTAATAGTAATAATTATTATAACAGATATACATAAACAGTAATAATAATAATTTATATAATATGCATAAAGTATTCTAAACATTGACATACCAAATCCATAAAAAATGAAATGCCTCAAAATTAACAAACTACAGTAAACCAAGATATTTTTGCTTATATAATGAAAAAATATAAATATATAATTGTTCAGACGTATAAACGCCAAGCATATATCCATGAATAAAAATAGCTTACATATAAAGGATAAATTACAATACGTATATTGAAGCTTTTTAAAATGATGTGATGAAAAATGATAAATAAGTGACAAAGCTCGTTGCTTCGTTCATACATTACATGAATGTGCATGAATACTTTTTAGAACAATTGGTAGGAACGCATATTATGATAGTGATAATGCAAAACACAACATATTCAGTGCATTACAGGGAGAAAACTTATTAAGCCTTTAATCTGCCCTACCACACTCGTTTACTATATCGAACGAGTTGGAATAAAAATTATAAATCAAACATGTAGGCATCAGTTGGCCTCACGACTTCACATACCACATTGCTAACAAACTGTAGCAATTTGGGTAGAGGCAGCTTTCAATAGTCAAAAATGAAACATTTAAATAAATCAGGTAAAAACGAAAAGGTGATCGCAAATACAATTGTACACAGTGTCTTAGAATAAAAAATTGTCAATTGATTGCAATAGGAACGTGGGCTTTATATCGTAAAGCTCAATCGCTTACATAAAGTGCCGATAAAAATACATAAAAACAATGCTGTCTGGGTAAAAAGGGTAGAGGGAGGTAGCTTTACTGAGATAAAAAACGATAATTTCAAGCATATCAACAGCTACAAAGTATAAGCGATGAATAAGAATATGGATAATCAGTTCACTTTAGAAAGCATGTAAAAGAACAGAAGTGGGTCAAAATTGCCATTTTCATCTATGCCACACCACGAAACAGACGTGCATGCCTCTTAGATAAGCATAAATACCATAATAGAATATCATTTACAAATACAACGGCGTGATGTAGATTGTCACAACGAATAAAGATAAAAGCACAAATGTTAGTAATTCACCAGATCAGTTATCGGAATGCCAATAAAATAGGCAAATTTTACTGTGTCCATGCGCTGATGCAAATAGCAATAAATAAAAAAAACTTGCTTTCAAATCGCCATAAGTTTTATACACAATAACTAAAATACAAAATTACCAGTTTGCAAATTATGTTAAAGGCTTATGTGCAGACATTCTTCAAGTTTTTGTTGTTATTATTATTATTTAATTTTACTATAAATGATAACGTCGAATTCGTCCCGTAGTAAATAAAGAAAAGATAGACAGTTTTGTCCTCACAGCTAGGAAAAATATACAAAAAAGACATTTTACAAAGCAGGGTGCACACTTGGAATGATCATAAACTTACCAAGCCATCTTCAAGCTACTGTTCAGGATTAAATATATGTAAATTTGGAATATAAGCTATATATATATATATATATATATATATATATATATATATATATATATACTGTAAATTAAATAAAATGTTAAATTAGTAGTTAATTCGTACAAGCATAAGAAACAATAGTGTACAAAAAATTTTAAATCAAGTTATTGTTCACATCGTTTTCAAAAATAATTATAGTAGTTACATTACGGTATGCTATCGATAGGTTAACTACGAAAATGAAAAACTAAAAAGATACGCGTATAAAAAGTCTAGAATATAACTGTAGTCGACATATTGCCCGATAGAGCATCTATAGTAAAATATTGTTGTCGTATATATAGTAAATATAAAAAAATTAAGCATACCATAGACAGTTTACGAAAGAACTGGTTTCTCGCTGAGCATTCCAAAAATTACATGTTACGAACAAAATTTACCGTTAGATAGTCTTTAAAATAACACGGATATGTCCTTTTATATATTTTAAATAAGTATGTCAATAAATATACACATATAAATATAAATATTAAATAAGTAGAGAAGAATTAAAATATTGTGAAATTTAGTGAAAAGTAAAAAAAAGTAATAAACACAATACTCGTTACTATAGCCCATTGATAAACAGGATAGTACTCTCACACACATAAGTGAAAACACAACAAAAATATATCTTTCCGGTCGTAAAATTTCAGATATTTATAATAGAGAAGAGCAAAGAAATACACTTTTGAATATGCCAAAAAATGGAGTTATCATTATTTGTTTAATGCTTTGAATAAAATGCTATCGTCATAATGGCCTTCATAGCAACCTAAACCACCTGTTTACGTTTGGTCTGAACCCAACGCCACTTACAAATGTACAGAAAGCTCTAAAATAAAAACTAACCGATCCGCATTTTTCTAAACAGTTAAGGAATTTACACCTGGATAAGATATTCGCAAGTGTCAATCAATTCGTTCAATTAGTTGAATTAAAGAATTATCAACAAATATGAAAGTCAATACAAGCCTAAGAATTTGTACCAGAAGGAAATATTATTACACTTATATTTGCTCAAAAGCCTAACACAACAAGTTTATACTAAATAGCATGCGTTTAATACGATTTGCATCGGTAAACAGCACATTTATACAATAAATATATAGATTATAGTTTGTGTTTTCTCAAGTTCAATCCGAGCATTTATGCAGCATGCCTAAAATGAATAAGTTGTATATACACGGCTACAAGCATAAATGCAAACAAACCTACACACACACACACGTGTAAAAAAATAAATGCACGTGGTCAACAGACAGTAAAGGCGATATAAAGATGCATCGTTTAGCGATAAAAATGACAATTTATGAGACCGGGTGTTCATTAATGTAAAAAAAGAAAACGCTCAATAAAAGCAAGTTGTTTCGGGCAAATGAAATTAAATATAAAGATGGCTTCAAAATGAAAAACACGATGTGTGTACAACGCATCATCGTACCATACCAACAGGAAAAATAGAAAAATAATTATAATGATGATAAAGATGATTAAATGTAAATTAATCAATAATAACAGAAAAATACAGTAAATAGACAAAGACGCGCCTATATTTTAGAAAAATTGAGTATTATCGTTAATATGAACGTCTATGATGATGATGATAATAACAACAGGTATATTTAATAACTTGTGTAAAGTGCTCAGGTGTATTTAGTGACTAAACTAGATAGTGTTGAAAAAATAAACAAAATGCACAAACAAAAACGACCTCTTAGTTATTAAGATAATACAAAAAATAATTAGATTCAGTAACATCAGCAGACAGTACCAAAAGGTTGCTAATTGCCTACAATGCCGAGAGAACAGATAAAACACGTAATCATTCTGGATTATCAAATCGACATGATAGGAGCTAGAAAAAATTAACCAAAAAATAGAATCCACATTAAAGGAAATGCCTAAATTAAATCGAAAATTCCAAATTATCATTAAGCTATATTATTCCAAAAGTAATTCTTCATATTGTTAGACTGAATCTGGCAGAAATATGTATGGTTCAGTATACACGGACAAATAAAGTGTTGTTAAACATTAATTCTTTACAAATGGAAATATATTTGCAAAATATTAACTTTCTTAGATTATAAAATTGCAGCTTGTAATGATAACACGAACTTGCAATGACACAAGAATTTTGAATTCACTTATTGTAAAGCAAAAGACTACGGTTAATACTAATTAGTCTTCATGAGGATCTCTGGTAAATACACTTTTAAGAGAAGCAGTATCATAATTCACAGAAGCTAGCTGCCCATTCAGATAGCACACTGTTTACACTTTTGTATTCCAATAATTTTAAGACAACTAATTGTTTTGTTGACCACGATGGTTAAAGGTTTTACTAAGTTAAACAATTGTAATGTAATAAATCAAGTGTTTAGAGATCGTTCGTTGGATGAAATTAAGCAGTTTCAATTTCTATTAAACAGCATTTCAAATATGTTGAAAAATCGATTGATTTAATTATGCTATAAATTTACATATATGGATAAGGTATGCATACAAACACACACACACATCAACACACAACATATATATATATATATATATATATATATATATATATATATATATATATATATATACTGGTAGAAGTTTAAGTTATAGCATGAGATTCTGAATCGGTATAATCTGCTAAATTTTCAGTTGTGGACCAGAGCATGCGCATTCTCGAACTAATGTGAAACACCAAATGGTTACAAAAATTTGATGCCAGTCGAATAGAAACGTCATAGTTTAAACATCATTCAAATTATTTAAAATGTTTAATTTTTGACAATTCAAATAGCTAAAAACATAAAGTACATTTTTCATCTAAAAAGCTGTTTTCCCATACCAACCTGGCCAAAAAGAACAGTAATAGCGAAAACACATGAGATAATGAAAAATACCGATCCTTTTCCCACAAGCAAATGCCAAAATCAATGATTTTCAATTGAAAATGAGACCTTTTAAATAAGTCTACAAACCTTACGCGACGATCAAATTAAGAAATATTTAGTGACGTATAACAGCTCTTTTACACTACTTTGCACCAATGAATAATCCAACGTGACAAAATCGGCAACATTGGCGCCAATTAGAGAGAACAAAGGCAATCCATTATCTAGTCCGGTTAATTGATAAGAGTAATTTTTGAAATTACGCGAAATCGACGGTATGTTCAAGAACACTGTCATGTAAGCGATATTGGTAGATACAGCCCCAACTCAACATTGATTTTCAAATCAATCCATCTATCCGTAGTCAATCAATCAACAGTGCTGTCAACCACAAAAAAACAAGAACGATTCAATTAATTGAAAAATATGATAGAATTTTACTGCATAACATTTAAGCTTGTGATAGTTGTATAATTATAGATATAATGTGAAGTAAATCCCAGGCAAAGCTCAAAATCTACAAAAATTGCGGTCGCTAACAAAATATTTTAAAATCTGTAGATAAAATCCTTCGTCTAGGCATAAGGCTGCTTTACAAAATAAATCAAAAAAATAAATGACGAAAATGTTGTAATATTTACATCATATATATATATATATATATATATATATATATATATATATATATATATATATATATATATATATATATATATATTCAGTTTCATTTAATGCTAAAGGTAGATCTCTTAAACATGAACTAACTTTGAACATAATGAATACATTGATTAGCGATTCAGAAAAACGCAAATACGAACTAATCAGAGAGAAAACTAAAATAAGATCTCTGTTACTTTCCTTTTAGCACGTTGATGACTTTAAATGTATAGAGGATTTTACTGATGGCGCACTTAATAGAGAGATAAAAAGGTTCAGGTCAGGCATGATAGAAAGTGAGGAAATTTTGGCATCTATAGACAGACCATAACTAAAACGTGTCCTGTTGTAACTAATCGGGTGGTTAACCTTTCTAAAATAAATCTTCATGATAATAAGCTAGAAATGCTTAATCGTGATCTAAATACAGCTATCCAAATTCAGAAATCACAAAAAATGAGATAATTACTGAGGCTGTTAAAGCAGCAAGATTCCTCTCAGACAAAGATAAGATTATGTTTGAAATAGACGTAGAAGCAGTTGTGCTAACGTGTGAAGATGCAAATTATAAACCAAATTATGAAATAAAAAGTCTCAGGAAAGAATTAATAGCCAACAGTGTGATATGCTTGAAAGCAGACAAAGGAGCGACGGTTCTGATGAGTCAATCTGACTATAATTCTAAAATGTATGAAAAAATGGACAATATAGAGGTGTACACCAAAATTACTAAAGATCCCACGGATTAGCTCCCAGAATGTACGGTGTAGTAAAGATATATAAACCAGGCAACCCTATGAGAATTATTGTTAATGTCCAAAATCTCCAACATATAAAATGTCAGTTTCTATGCCATAGAATAAAGAACTATTCGTACTTCTTAGACCATACTTTTATGAACTCATACCATTTGGTTGAGATTATCGATAAATGTGACCTAAATTAAAACGATATATTGGCTAGTTTAGATGTGGTGTCAATGTACACCAATATACCAGTACCCAAAGCACTAGATTATTTTCAGCGTTTCCTGGTTGATATTAGGAAGCAAAATGGCGATGAGACATGTCTTGGAGAGGATGGACTTATGTATGTCCTACACTTATTTTAAATTTATGAATGAATTTTATAAGCAGATTAGAGGTTTTCCAATGGGGTAACCACTATCGGTTCCAATAGCTAATATCTTCATGCATTACATGGAGAAAACCCTCCTGGATATAACATCCCTAAATCAAAAATTGTATGTACGATATTTCGATGATAAATTAGTTATTTGGAATCACGGGGAGGATCAACTGATAAATTTCTTAAACATAGAAAATCAGGTGAGCGAGCTTAAATTTACAATTGAAAAAGAATCATGTGCCGAATTACCATTTCTGGATGTCAAGTTAATTAGAAATGGTACAAAACTAGAACGGGATGTTTATAGGAAGGATACTTACTCAGGTATCCTTCTTAATTTCGATTCAAATCATCCATATAGAATGAAAATCGGTATCTTAAAATCGATGATAATAAGAAGCTTAAGATTAACAGATAAAAAACATAGAGAGATTGAATTAGGGAGACTGCGAGAAATATTCAGTGCTAATGGGTATCCTCTAAAGTTAATTGAAGCAACTATAATGAGCGTTATAAGTAAATTTAATCATGACTGGAAGTACGTGAAGTCAAATAAAGCAAAAGATGACCGGAGGGTAATGGTTATACCTGACTCTAAACTAAGTAGGAAAATCAAAATGGTAGCATCAAAATACAATATACGTACTATTTTAAAACAGACCGTTACCCTAGGTATTAAACTGCCCAACAAAAAGGAGAAAATAGATCAATTAGACACATCAGGAGTATATGAAATTCCATGTAACGATTGTAACCTGATGTATGTAGGTGAAACCATGCGTCCAATTATGGTAAGAGGGGAACATAAAACCGCATGCAAGTATGTCCATTTTAACAGATCGGATCTTGTACGCCATACAGTAGAGACAGGACACTCAATTAATTGAGATGAGTGTGGACGTATATCAATTTGTGGCCGTAGTAGATCGACTAGATTGATTAAAGAATCCATAGAAATTAAATCGAGAAATGACGTCATGAATGAAACAGCCGTAGAAAAATCACTGTCCTTATTTGGAATACAGCATTAAATAATGGTAGGAAACGAAGATTGCACGAATCTGAATCAGAAACTCGCTCAAGTAAAAGAATAAGAACACTGGATTGATATTAACTTATAGAGGGTGAGTAATTCAATATCTCCTAATTTATTATCTGATTGTTATATATATATATATATATATATATATATATATATATATATATATATATATATATATATGTATGTAAGCTTTACTAATGCATGTTTACACATTTGTATAAGAGACTGTGCCATCTTATTATCCCTCATTCCTTACCCAAATATATAGTAGTAAAAGGGTGTAATACCAGCTCCTACTGATGAGTCGCCAGTAAGCACGGAACGCATGTGCATGAGATTATGGTCCGTTCGTGCTTGTTCTGCTTATCCTTCTGTTCATAATTGAACTAATTTGTTATGTGCAACGCATATTACACAATTACTGTTATCAATTCCAATTTTCGCAGCATAAAGGAAAACATTTCTTACTTGAGGAAATAGGATAGACAATCGAAACAAATGAAGCAAGCTCCATTTGTTTCGTGAAATACATCTGATGAAGATCTACGGTAATGTAGATCGAAATATTATGAAAAAAGAAAATTACTGGAACAATGAAAGCTGCGTTAGTCAAAACGCAGATCAGGTAATTTCAATTAATTCAGTATCGCAACAACGACATTCCTACAGGATAGACAATCGTTCGCCATAATCAGCGTTTTCTTAACGTTTAGCTTCAAAGGGTATGTAATTTACAAATCATGAGCATATTTACTGAGTTACTAGAATACTTCCAGCTTTTCTGTTATAATAGCATAATCGATGGGCAATCAAAACACCTAAATTTACACCGGAGTGTCATCCTTGTCAAATTTCTTGAAAAAATACTAAAGGTTTGGAAAGATTTGTTAGCGTATGAAATTATTTCCATTAGTCATAACGACAGGAAAACAAAAAATTTTAGTTGCGCCGCTATCTTTAAGCAAATACTATAACTTAGTAAATTCAGAATGTGACAGATTATGCATATATTGTCCACGCATCCAGTTACGATTAAAGATATGTGTATGTTGATCTTTTAAGCATTGTTGCTCTCTATAGATCCATCTTAGGATAAATGCAGCCATCATATAGTATCAGTATATTATGCCGAGCTAATATTGTTTTTAAAAACAATGCATCGACGTATATACCGTTGTTTATCTACTTGCAACGATTTAAGACAAAGTATTTTTCTACTTCTCAACCTAATTTTCATCTTTTTTGGCCATTCCCGTTTTAGCATGCGCCACTTCATGATGAGCAGGATTTGCAATTCCAATTCTACCTCATTTGTAACTGAACATAGTTATCACCATTATACACAGTAAACGCGGTATTTTGTGTACCAGTTCACTCGTGCAAAATCATTCTTGTTTGGTCATTTTGTCCTAGATGTTATTGGAGCCCATTGTGCTTGGTAATGTTCGCTATGACCATGTGGTATTGAATCGCAAGGATTGAATAGCGATTTGATTGATGTGTGTCCTATAACAGCATTCCAGAATGACGTACAATTAAAATTTATTGCAATTTATATATATATATATATATATATATATATATATATATATATATATATATAGCTAAATTCACTCTGGTTTTTTAATCGGCCGTAGCCGTTACCTGTTTTAATTTGTTTTTTTCAATTCCAGATCTCAAATGACGTAATTTTCAAATAGAAATTATATCACTTTTTCGGCTTTGTAGTCAATAGGATACGTTTAATTTACAGTTTTTAAGTCTGTGATATTTTTAATGCGATTCTAACGGAGACGCAGCTAGGTCTGACATGACATAGCGCCATGTAAATAATGTATATGAAATTTGTTTTTTTAGGACTATACAAATAACACCAAAGAAAAATTTAATACCAAAAAGATGATTATTAAATAAATGGTCTTATATAATATATATCGCAAGAGCAAAAATTGTCTAAATTTTATAAATTGAATAGTTTAATTGAACGTCATTCTGCAATATTGTTATAGGACACAACGCACTAATAAATCGATAGTCAAAACTTGTGATTCTGTACCACATAGTCTTACAGAAAATTACCAAGCACAAAGGGCTCCAATAACATCAAGGACAAAATGACCAAACAAACATGATTTTAATAAAGGAATAATCATTTTTAGATACTTGAGCAAAATATGAGAAAGTAAAGGTGTTTTATGAAAAGGATACAAGGAATATTATTATGGGTCACATTCCAAAATAAAATTAGCTCTGCATTAATTTTATTATACATATTTGTAAAAACGCAAACTTGCTTGAACCATTAATTTTCAAACACCTTGGCTAGTGCGTAACAGAGCTACACCTAATTATAAAACTAAATATATTTTCAGCTCACGTTATTATACGGAAGCATTGGAAATTATAATCGATAAAGTTCAATTTAGAAAAACTAAAATTAAATGAAAGATACGAACGTCACACGAAATTTATATTTTAATATTTATCACATACCTCATAGAGCATATAATGCTGGATTCATGGAGCCACCATTTTCTACAATGAAATATAAATAAATATAATATTAAACGGTAAACGTAAATGTGCGTCATTCTACAACTCAGGTAAAAAGTACCAGTCTCGTTTAGTTTGATAATAAAATAGATAAGATGGACGTCATCATTACAACCAAAGTATTGGAGCGCATTCCCTCATTTTTAAAACGCATATTAACTAGGCACCAATATGATTTTATTCAATCGGTAATGTCCATATATTCCATTAATAATGCAAATAGTCATTACAACAGGTTTTAGGCAATTAAAAAATATAGGCCTGGTAGCCATAATTAAGTATAGCTAGCCAACATACAGAATCTAAATCGACAGAATAATGTAGAAAAGCTACAGCACCGAGTTACTTATTCTTTTGACCAAACAGGGGAGTGCATGACTACGGTGCACGCACCCCATATCCAGCCGGAGCCCTTTTTGAATCGATCTATCTCGACTATGCTGATCTTCACGTATTCTTCTGAGAAATAAATAGTTAGCATATCTGATCCAAGACAGAGCAACCTGATACCAGGAGTTCATTGTCATCATTTATTGGGAGATGGGCTCTCCACGAAACCTTTCAACTCATTGTATCGGAATACCGCCTGAGATTGTCGTAAAAAGTCTTTGCAAAACCTTCTTATGTACAAAGCGGTAAATTTTTAGAAAGGAAGCTAAAGTTTCTAGCGACTCTTTAGTCTTATTAGAAATAATAAAAATATGCGTTTATTAATCCATTTTCTTAGAAGATAAACGAGTCGTTTTATTAAGAGTAGGGTCTAGTTCAGATGGATGTCTGACGGAAAAGAAACAAAGGTCTTAACACAACACAATTAAATCCAAGCTTTAAGACAAGGTGAATTCAGCAATACAGCTTCCTTTCTTTTCTCACTGTGTCACCACATAAACAAGGCCATAACTCTGCCCAACTAAGAAAAGGGCTTCACATAAAAAAATTATGCTTCGCACATAGATATTGATAGATCAGCGCATGCTAAACCAGCAAATTTCGCTTCATATTCATATAGCCGATCCGTTCTTCTAGTCTATCTTCTTTAATGCAGGCCCACTCTCCTACCCAATTCGACATGAACGACTGGCCTAATTTTAATGAAGAACAGATCCGAATACAACCTTATTAATAGTATTTAGAGACAAACATTTATAACATATTTTCGGTTTATATAGCCTCGTCATATACCTCCTCAGAAAAATAGTTCAATGAACAGCATGTAAAATAATTAAAAATTCTAACATGCGAACAAGAAGTTCATACACTAAAATTACGAAAAGTCTCTACACAACACTGATTTCGACCGCAATCTAAGTTATATTAATTGAGGAACAGCTTAAATAAAAGTACAAACACGGTATATCCATAGTACAAAGTTCAAATATACAACACGGTGGTCCTCAGAAAATATAATGGAATAGTTTTTTTTATGTGCGTTCAATCAATAAGCACACAAATAAGCCATGACCAAAAGCTAAATAGACAAATAAAATGTAAATTAAAATAATTAACCAGGCTGGCCCTCAATCAGCTAGGCGTCTGAATTACTATGCAATGATGTAAACAAACAATCACTGCGTAGTTGTACTACTAGAGACATCATCCTTGTGGCAACTAATCCTTCATTTTCGTAATCTGCCCATTGTGCTTCTGATGACAACCTGGTGAGTGCTAAGAGTAATTGTCTACTTTGTGTTTCATTTGAAGGACTAATTGCTGAACGATACAAAAATAAGTCTATGAATTTGAGCGATTTTCATTCGTTGAAGGTAATTTACGTAGGCTGTTTCTAAAATGGCGGTCGAATAATTGTCAAAATGAGGACGCTTCCATAGCGTATAACAAAACTGAACATCCATATGAAGAGCGAGATACTATTTTTCCAAAGTTTAGAGGATTCCCTAGCTTTCCCAATTCTGCTATTCACCTGGTCAATCAAATTGCTTCATTTATCGATACTGATATAGAAATCCATTAACTAAATAAAGTTCCCTTGTAAGTCATAGAGCCGGAATGACAGGTGATCCAGTAAAGTATTACATTTACACGACGCAGATTTAATACCGAAAGACGTAACGACTTCTGTTAAACTATTCAAGTTGCCCTGACAAGAATCTCGGTTGCCGAATAATAATTCAATACAGTCTGCAGTCAACATCAATTAATTAGCCACCAGGGAGAACTCCCCAACGTATGACATGGTGGTGTAATATGTCGATTGTTACAAAAGCAAAAAAAGGGAACATGAACCCTGGTCCTAATTAATTTTAGACCCAAACGCGGCAAGAAGTACTTGGATACAACACTCGTACAATATTCACAAATGTAGTAGGCATGCTAAATTTTAATAGAATATCGAGCCAAATGCGTCCTTGTACTATAGAAATACTGTATAGTTAGTACTAGGTGTTGAGGCATTCGAGGCAGTATAGATACATTATTTTTCATATTATTCATGGTAAACAAGTCAATAATGACTATGCAGACGATATCGTACAATTATTCGAAAATCGAGATCCTTTTCAGGCCACCTTGAATAATTTACCAGTCGCTGCTCCGCTTTTTGATTTGAAATTCTCACCTAAGTGTAAGATACTTTTACTGGATCATCTACCATTCATTCAAACTCTGCGAATGCAGAATGAAGTTCTAGACATAGTTGACTAGTTTACATATCTTGGGAGCCCTATCAATACATTAAGCAATATGTCTAACGAGGTGAGAATGAGAATTGCGAAAGCTAGAATAACTTTCGCGAACCTTCGCCATTTACGGAGAAAAGCGATTATTTCATTCTGCAGTGTTTGCAATGCATCCATACGCACAGTTTTACAATACGATAGTGAAACTTAGCCTTTGCTAGGATGGGGTCCACGCGCACATCGTAATTCTTGGTTAGTAGCGATCTTGTTGCAGATGTCTAGTAGAATCATTTTCGTAACTTTCTTTTCTTAGTTTGAAAAATTAGCCGCGAGGTTTGGCTTGGTTATGACGTGATACAGTGAAACCCACAAGGCGGCTGTATTGCTGATATAGCCTTACTTTAAAGCTGATTTGGCCATAATTGTGCTGTGTAAAGATTTAATTTGCCTCGTTTCTGTGAGTTGTCTTGGTAAATATACTCACAGTAACTAGGTACTCTCTATCTCTCGTAAATCTCACTAATATTTTTTGCAGAAATTATTGTTTTTGGCGTTAATTATATTTTTTTTTTATCGCAGTAAAACATTAGATACTTTTGGCTTCTGTATGGCTGTGATTGATGATGTGGATGATGCGTCAATTTAGTTCTCGCTCTCTTAGAAAGTATGTCATTAAACAAAGTTAGTTATATGCTAACACTACAGAGGTGACAAACTAGTGCTCACCAGTCATTAGGCGGGAAATTTGAATAGGTACGTGTCATTAACGCAAACATCAAGTTTATTCACTGGATACCACGTTAGTTAACAAAGGAAATTCATCATTATCATCATGCAAAGCGATAAAAACCCATTATGCACACAAATTTGGTTCTGACGCATAGATAAATACGCCAAATGTGCTCGTTTATGATTTATACCGACACCAATCTGCAACGTTCCATGTTCAATTTTTTTTAAATTTTAAAATAGCAAACAATCAGGCTAGTTTGTATACAAAAGTATTATGTAATGGATTTTTAAAACTACCACTTGCATACATATAATTTCTCTTTGTCAATTATTCTGAGCAATGTCATTCGCATTCATTGTATGAAGGCGGTGAATAACTTAGCCATTTCTACTCATATCTCGCACAGCTTTGGAACAGAATGGAAATTCCGAGAAAAAACAGCATTGGCTCTTCGTCCCACAAAATAACAACAAACGTAACCAATTAAGTTGATAAATACGTTCCATCTTGCTCAGATCGAGTTTATTATTTTAAGCAGATGATGGTTGTTACGAATTTCTTTGCAAGCCACTTGGGACAACTAATAGCATTCAAGTTATCATCTTAAACGCTGTCAGCAATGCCATGAATGTGGAATAAATCCAGTCTAGCCTTGTTAACGCGTTGGAAGCAGTGTCGAAGCGAAAACGATTCAAACCGTATGTACTGATCGAAGTATAAGTGGGTTTGAACGACAGTAATTGCATTAAAAACGTTTTAATTCCTCAAGTATTGTTTAAGTTCATGTTTGCATCAGATACTCCACGGCCTTATAGCCACGAAGTTGGAAGACGATTTCATTAAGCAAAACAGTAAGATATCGAGATACAAACAAGCGAGAATAATAATATTCTTCCAATTAAATAGCATTACATCAGTTTAATATGTTTTCTTAATTTTTTTCAACATCATTTCGGAGCACCGCTGTCTCTTTCCAGACATGGAGCATGCAAACATTACGTTTGAGACGAAAATTTTAAAAAAAACAGTTTATCGACTGTCAAGACGTAGTATAAAACTATCATCATCATGCACAACCATAATTGAAACAGAAAAATATAAATAACAAATTTAGGAACACAGATTTACGAGAGATAGAGAGTGTACCTAGTTACTATGAGGCGAATTAAACCTCTACACAACACCATTATGGCCAATTCAGCATTAGGGCAAGGCAACATCAGCAATACAGCTTCCTTGCGGCTTTCACTGTTTCATGACATAAACAAACCAAACTTTGCTGCTAACCTTGCTCTACTAAGAAAAGAAAGTTACAAAGATGATTCTACTAGACATCTGCATCAAGATCGCCACTGACCTCGATTCGATGCCATATCGCGAAGAGTTGCAGACAAGTCCTATACTACCCAATTTGGATTTAAGTGGCTTCAACTTTATGTCATATCAAAATCCACCCAACTTGTTCTTCACGCCATTTATATGCTGAATGAGAGAACAAAGCTCTACTGGGCAATCGAATTGAGGGCATATGCAAAACGTGACCGAGCCAACGAAGTTTTAATAACAAGCACTTGTCGGCAGATTCAAAAATACGTCTAAGGATGTCAATGTTGGTAACCACCATGTGATGTGCTTCTCAAACGACGATGGATGAATCACTAACATATATTATAACCGCGCGAACAGATGCATTGTGAACAAGACCTTTAAGGCAGGGTGAAATACGCGTTTATTCATAAATGGCGAAGGTTCGAGGAAGCTACTGTAGCTTTCGCGATTTACATTCTTACCTCGACAAACATATTGTCTAATTTATACATAGAGCTACAAAGATATGTAAACCTTCCAACTTCACTAAGATCTTTATTCCGCAGTCGCAAAGTAAGTAGTAGGTATCTTACAATTAGAGGGTAAGGATTTCATATCGAGATGCGGAATAGCTGCTAATCTATTCAAGGTGGTCTAAGCTGCATCTGGATTGTCGAAATATGGCACGATATCGTCTGCATAGTCAAGATCGATTAGTTTAACTCTCGAAAGGATTTCAACACCTGAATCCTGAATGTGTAAGAGTGTTGGTAATAATAGCATCGATTACAAAATTAAACAAACAAGGGGAAGTGGACAGCCTTGACGAAGACCACAGCTGGTTGTAAAGTTGTGTGTTAATTGGTTGTACACCTTGACGCCACCGAAAGTATTTGTGTAGAGCGCGTAATATATTAATAAATATTATAGCCACAGCCCTTTTCGACAGAATATGAAACATTGCGATCCACCGAGTGTAATGCACTCTTTAGGTCTAGAAAGACGGCTTTCATGGGACGATATAAATATCGCAGTTCAAGAACTTGCTTTAACGTAAAAATATTATCTATACATCGTCCTGAGCGGAATCAGACCCGTTCTTCTCTAGTGTGTGATTCGCGTGAAGTGCTAAGACGATGTTGGATAATGGAAGCAAATAACCTAGACACGACTGGAGTCAAGCTTATACCACGATGGTTATCGCACGCATTACAATTGATTTTTCTGAAGATCGGATCTTAATCGACTCATTCCAGTCAAGTGGTACGGACACATCAATCCATATAGTATGAAAAGGTTTATTCAATGCTCTTGAAATTAAATCGGTACCATACCTAAATAAACCCGGAAGCAAATCAACAGAGCCTCTGTTCTTTGCGACCTTTATGAAATAGGTTTACAAACTGTCTTCCTAACACTGATGATTCTCCGAAACTATAATTACACTCTGTTAATACAGACACGTGTGCTCAAGAAAATTGATTATTCATCACATCTATCAAGACTTCTTTTATCGGTTATTATGTGCGAATAAGTTGGGAAAAACAGCGAATATTATCTGACGTGTACGCTTCTTCCATGTAGTCAGTCCTTCTGTTCTAAGAGGATTCGGGATCGATATTAAGAATGCGCATAAATTGGCATATTTTACTGCAACGGCTATTGTTATAAGCCGAGTCAGGTGGAATTTTGAGCCTTGTTTCAAGTATCTCATAGATTTTACGGAGAGACAATGATCATTTCTACGGGGGCCTGCAGTAGTACCTACATTGTGCATAGTGGAACCTATGTAAATTAGAATTTTCGCTATATCGAGACCAGTTAGCTTTGACTTTTGAATATCTTCATAATATTGTCGGAAGGACGGTTGTTTGACTTTACTTACATCTAATTGGGGTTTATTATTATTAATTTTCCCGGTAAATTTAAGTGTAAATATACAACGGATAAGTGCACGGTCCAAGTCAATGCAACGACAAACATGGGTGCAACCACTCCATCTATAACTAATTGCTACATTATCCATTTCAGTCCACTGTTGTCCGGAAACTGAAGAACGCCATGTGGCGCAACGTCTAACACTACGTTTGAAGTTTTTACTAATTAAATATAATCTGTTTCACGCAGCTATCAAAAACCCCATCACAATTATCGATGCACGCCGAGCTTAAAATGTATCTTCCATCCAAATGAAATACTGCGTTATTTAAGCGCACAACTTGAGCAGTCAGCATTGATTTTATCGTACATGGGCTAACGGGGCTATGGCGGTGGTGTCACCAGGGCGTGGTGGATTTCCGACCGGCAATCGGATCTCCTATAAAATACCACATGAGCCCGACGACGGCACCATGACTCGGGGTGTGTTCCCCGCCACAAAAGTGTTCAACAGCCACAGGATTACATGGACTCCTGGACAGTACCTCGTATTTCCGAATGGCGAATGAGCTCTCAACAGCCACCGGAAACCATGCGACTTACTGCTGCCTTGCAGACTGCGCTTGGATGTGCAAAGGCTAGATGTGCGTCCTCGATCAAAAAGCCGAGTGGTGAGGGGACACCACTTGTACCAAATTCCCAAGAAACTCCATGAAATTGGAGCCGGCTTATCCTCCAAAAGGAGTCAGCCGCAGTAAAGTAAAGTAAGTAAGTATTTTACCAAGCAACGCCTAATATACCTGATTGACAAATCTCCGTGGAACCAGATGTTCGAAACCAATAACTAGTAGATATGGATGGTACAACCAGTTCTGTAATGCACGTAGGATAGTGTATTCAGATACGCAACATATATTTATTTCGAATATTTCAAACGTACGTGCAAAACCTCTTGATATGATTGTTTATTTGTACACACATTTATATTCACACCGTTCGTATACTAACATGTTTTGCTTTGTCTTTTAGCATGTATATCGGCATTATATAATGAATAAAGCCTAATATTTTAGGCAACTCTTTCTTCTGACTTTTCGACTCACTCTGCCTGTTTGCTGTGCTTGTTACTGTGATTCAGAACAATTTATTCATCATATAACCCAATCATGGAACGCCTACTCAGACCAGAAAGATTTCATGTTGAACCTAGTGCACCAGATGCAGCAAAACAATGGAATCATTGGTATCGTACATTCTGTGGTCTCCTGAAATCAGTCGAATCCATGAATCCGGATAAATTAGACACTCTTATTTCCTACGTCTCTCCTAACGTATATGAACACATCGTTGACTGTGATACATATGATCATGCTATCAAAACTCTAATGAATCTCTATGTCAGACCGAAAAATGAAGTCTTTGTTCGTCATATACTCGCGACTACTAAACAAGAAAATGGACAAACATTGGATCAATTTGTTCAGATTCTGAAATCGTTAGCTAGGGAGTGCAATTTCAAACCAACTACGGCCGAGGAAAATCGAGACGATGCTCTGCGCGATTCCTTCATTAATGGAATCCAGTTCAATTCAATCAGACAACGTCTCTTAGAACACAACTCACTTAATTTTCTAGCGGCTTTTGATCAAGCACGTGGTCACGAAATGGCGGAAAAGCAATCATTATCATATCAAAACTGTTTGAATTCTGCACACACTGCAACGGTTCAGCCACTCTGTCCTTCATAAACCTCCGATAAATCTACAGATAATCTTGTTGCTGTTGTTAAACAAAAATGTGACTTTTGAGGGTACGATTATCATTTAATATGGAAATGTCCGGCCAGAAACGCTTTCTGTAAAAGTTGTGGAAACAAAGGACATTTTCAAAAGGTATAACGCTCTAAGAATCACCGCCCAGTGGTTTCGACGCTTCATCCTACCATATCTGCAACTGTATTAGCTGCTGCTCCTGATTTTCTCACCAAATGTGTAATAAATCTAGAAGTCAATAACATAAATTGTCATGTTCTCGTTGATACAGGCAGTTCCTGTAGTTATGATTCAGAAGCCCTCGTTTTGAAAAATAATTGGAAAATTCACTCCTCCCGAGAAACAATAACCATGGCGTCTAGCTCATTATCAAGTCATACCAAAGGCCATTGTTTTGTGTCGATTCAATACAAATCATGTATTTATAAAAATATCAAGCTATCTATACTTTCTGATCTTTGTACTGACGTACTCCTCGGTCATGACTTCCTTGGATTGCATAAAAGTGTAAATATCTCTTTTGGTGGTCATAAATCGTCATTCACCGTCTGTTTACTGAAACCTGCATCTGTTACGTCTGCGCCTCTTTTCCACCATTTAACTGCTAACTGGAGGCCTATTGCTACGAAATAAAGAAGGTACAATCGAATGGATGAAATATTTGTCCGGGATGAAATAACCAGATTAGTTTCTGATGGCATTATCGAACCTTCAACATCCTCGTGGAGAGCACAAGTTCTCGTGGTATCGAATGAGAATCCCAAGAAACGTATGGTTGTGGACTACAGCCAAACGGTCAACAAATTCACACTCTTAGACGCCTATCCTTTGCCGAAAATAGACCAAATGGCTGAAACCATTTCAAAATATCATATATTCAGCACTTTGGATCTCAAAAGCGCTTACCACCAGATACCTATCCAAGAACATGAAAAGGTATTTACTGCTTTCGAAGCGTGTGGACGCTTGTTTCAATTCCGTCGCATTCCCTTCGGAGTGACGAATGGTGTCTCATGTTTCCAAAGAACTATGGATCATATAATCGCACAGGAACATCTCACAGATACATTTGTCTATGTGGACAATGTGACAGTTTGCGGGAGAGATACGCTTGAACACGAAACAAATCTCAACAAATTTCTTAATGCCGCTAAAAATATGGATTGACCTTAAATGAATCAAAGAGCATTTTCGCAGCTAAAGAAATTACTCTCCTTGGTTTTCAAATATCGAATGGAAAAATTAAACCTGATCCTGACCGATTAAAGCCTTTCCAAGATCTCCCACCACCGTCGAATGTGCAATCGCAACAAAGAATTGTGGGATTTTTCGCTTATTATTCGCCGTGGATCTCCAACTTCTCCGATAAAATCTCACTCACTCGTTCATAATCGAACTTTTCCTTTGCCCGTCTCTGTGAAACAAAATTTCGATGATCTTAAAAGAGAATTAGCCGTAGCAACTCTAGCTTCTATTCGTTGTGATATTCCGTTTGTCGTCGAAACCGATGCTTCGGACGTAGCTATTGCTGCCACTTTGAACCAAGATGGAAGACCCGTGGCGTTTTTCTCTCGGACGTTGACGCCATCTGAAAAACATTACTCAGCTGTTGAAAAAGAAGCCTATGCCGTGGTTGAAGCTATTCGAAAATGGAGGCATTTACTTTTTGGTAATCATTTCAAACTTGTCACTGATCAAAGATCTGTTTCCTTTATTTTTGGCAATCAAAATCGGGGAAGGGTGAAGAACGATAAAATTTTGCGCTGGAAAATGGAATTATCACCTTACAGCTTCGATGTTGTCTATAGACCCGGAAAAGATAATAAAGCAGCAGATGCACCAAGTCGATCCTGTTGTGGTGCGCTTCTAAATGGACTGGATTTAAAACAAATACATGATTCTCTTTGTCATCCTGGAATTTCTCGTATGCTCCACTTTGTGAAATCTCGTAATTTACCATATTCTATTGATGAAATTCGAAAAATGACCTTGAGTTGTGAAGTGTGCTCTGAAATCAAGCCCAGATTTCCTTCGGCAATTCAAGGCCAATTAATCAAAGCTACCCAACCGTTTGAGCGGTTATCTATGGATTTTAAAGGACCTCTTCCTTCATCAACTCGTAATCGTTATCTACTGACGGTCATCGATGAATATTCTCGATTTCCCTTTGCATTTGCTTGTCCTGACCTTAGCAGTCACACCGTCATACTTCACCTGTGTCAAATATTCGCAATGTTTGGGATGCCTTCGTACATTCACTCAGACAGAGGTTCTTCCTTCATGTCGACCGAGGTACAAAATTTTCTTCGGGAAAAAGGTATAGCTTCGAGTAGAACGACTCCTTATAATCCCAAAGGAAATGGACAGGTAGAAAGAATGAATGGTACCTTATGGAAATGGATCCTTCTCGCTCTCAGATCAGTTCATTATTGTGCACATCTACCAACGCAACCCCTCACGAGCGTCTTTTTCGACACAATAGAAGGTCGACTTTTGGTACCACACTCCCAACCTGGCTTACAGTTCCTGGCAAAGTTTTACTCAAGAAGAATGCTAGAGTTTCTAAATATGACCCCTCTGTGGAAGAAGTTGAGCTAATTCATTGCAATCCTAACTATGCGCATGTTCGTTTTCTGATGGAAGAGAAGATACAGTATCTATCCGTCAATTAGCCCCGAAAGGCTCCGACGCACTGATGAATGAAGCTGGAACTAATATGGGACTCCGTGAAAATGAACCGGTTGTTGCTGATGAACAAACCTCCTATAATGACGATACCGATAATGATAATTTTAAGGCAAATGGTGAATCTACGGATAACTCAAATCAACAACAACGTGTTCAATCCTCTTTGAATTGTTACTATAACAGTCTTGTTCTGACTCTGACGCTACGCTACAAATCGCTTTGGAGGAGAATGATATGATTGTTCATTTGTACACACATTTATATTCACACCGTTCGTATACTAACATGTTTTGCTTTGTCTTTTAGCATGTATATCTGCATTATATGATGAATAAAGCCTAATATTTTAGGCAACTCTTTCTTCTGACTTTTCGACTCACTCTGCCTGTTTGCTGTGCTTGTTACTGTGATTTTGAACACCTCTCTTTTGTACAAGTTATTTTAATGTTCGCACATTGAATCCACCTTTGGTAAATCTTAACCTAGGTTTAATGAATGATAGTCTACTTCAACTAATTTCAATATTTGTCCACCCGATATTGGCCCCAGTGATATGCTCAACACCAACCATATTCAAAGTATCTAAAAGGGCGTTATTGTTAGATTGAGGAAGGAAAAGAAGAATCAGAATTAAAGTTGTCTGCAGTAGTCCGATTTCGCTTATCCACCTTGCACAGCTCAGCAGATAAGACGAACATTTTTATACTGCGTGACGGCCAATACAAAAAGTAATCATTGTAATTCATATTGCTCATGGTTACATGCGGACTGCAAAAGAGCACTAGGTCACCCATTCTCAATGACGATGGTTTGTATTCTTAGTTTTCCTTCTTTCAGATAGTCCGCTAACCGAGGCTGTTGAGCACGATCTGCCCAGATGCCAAAGATTCCTCCAGTAGGCGAAACTTGCTCTTTACGTATGGCACGCTTGCTCTCGTTTTGTCACTACACATTTAACAATAAAATTTACTGTGCACTTAGACCAAACTCGAGGCTACACAGGAAAACGGATGATGACTTGTCCTTTTTAGACACATCAAGTATCAATATACCATTCCCAGGCCTGCTTGCTTGTGCCCGCCGGCAAAACTAATTACACACTAATTACTTGGGACGTCCTGCACCACCCGAGTGGTGAGGGGACACCACTTGTACCAAATTCCCAAGAAACTCCATGAAAATGTCACAATCTATGAATACCGTTCATGCTACGGCGTCCCCGGCAAGCGACGCGCCCTGTGCTCCCCCAGAGGCTAGGGTGTCAAGTGAAGAGCTATCTGGTTTTATCAGCGCGAAAACACCTATTTATTTCGGGTGTTGGAATGTTCGAACACTGCTTGATATCGGCAGCCAAGCAATCACGGCCAAATCTTTATATGACTACCAGATTGAAGTTGCATGCCTGTCTGAAGTCCGATTGCCCGGCACGGGATCAACAGGTGGACAACTGAAGACATGGCTTGCAACAATCAAATCGGACATGGAACTCCTAGGTTTACGCAATGTTTATGGTCCGCGTCACTGGGAGCGTCATTGGCCCTCTTTATGTTCCGAAATGGCTGCCAACCGCCCGGCATGGAGAGGTTTAATCCGGGATATCAATGGAGCCGGCTTATCCTCTAAAAGGAGCCAGCCGCAGTAAAGTAAAGTAAAGTAAGTCCTGCACCACATTAATCATATTAACAAGCTTCTGTAGGTTTATTTAAATCTGAATTCGTCATGATTTAAATAATTAGGAAAGTATTTAATCGATTTCAATGTATTTGTGATCACTTAAATAGGCATACAATGCGGCGAAATTAAGCTGATAGTACTCCAAAAGCGTTAGCAAGATTAATGGAATACTAGTTCGCAATCGCTGCTGAGATAGCAAATGCGGGATTGGCGGAAATGCATATAAACCTCGGAACCTAATCTGATGGCCCTTCAAAGAATTTAAACAAGTTAACGTCCTAATGACATTTGACATTTCACATAACGTATTTTGTGACTTTAAAGCATTATATTCAAATAGAATTAATTTTGCCAATAAACTATTTCTAACACGCGCTCAAAAGGCAATAAACCTAGCCTTAAAAATAGACGCTATTCTCGGGCATATTCCTGCGTGTCAACAATTGAGCTAAATTTCGAACAAAGATATCACGCAATTTCATCGCTAGCATATCTGTTCTACGAATCCAACCATCTACTAGGCTCCACGGTAGCTTGGTAAGCAAAATACTTAGGCAGCTCCTTAAGACAGAGACCAAACAAACGCAGACGACGTTCTTTGATTATATCGATATCCAATTCAGAATTTATGCAACATTGAATATAGATGCGCGACACCTTACCTGACTGAATCACTCCTGCATTGGGACGGATAAAAAATTGCATTATCTTATGTGCCGACTCCAATTGAGGCACAACGCACGTGGGCAAATAAAATGTGTCTTCGTAGAGACAAAAATATGGATATCGCGCTTATAATTTTTCCAGCAATAAAGACTTTCTCATGGATTCATGAAAAAACTTTTACTGAACTCAAGATGAACACAACCCACCATTGCACATATCCGCATCATCATATATAGGTAATGCTATCTCTAAAACCAAACAAATTTGGATTGTTGATTATCATATTGATTCTTCCATTGAATGCTTTTCAAGACATGGATGATGAGAGCCATTTGATCGGGATACATGATCTCAGGGCAATTTTCTTTCATGCTTTATTTGGCAAGCTTCCTCTATGAGCAGTAATTTTAACCGCGCAAAGTACGATATTAAACACGAGGTAGATTTACTGTTTCTGATAATTTAGAGCGCATCAAATACGAAAAGCTTTTTCATGACGATCGTCAGGTCGATAATTTATACGGTCACGAATAGCACCGATAAGATAACTTTATAGGTTTTCAAATTTAAAATAAAAACGTACCAGCAGCTCCCCAAGGTGGAGGTACTCCAACACTAGTTGATCCAGTAAGTGAACCAATTCCAGACGGCAAAGCAGTCTGCCGAGGCCCTATACCAGCTAGAAAGCTTCCATCACCAGAAGCGATATTCGCTGTGCCAGGCACATCGGATGAGCTACTGTTAGGAGCCCCAATATTCGAGCCGTTTTGATGATGATGCTGGCCAGAATGTAGGTGATGAGGCGAGGCACTAGGTAAATGACCACGCGGTAAACGTCGGTCCAACTCGCTACCAGAAAGAACGCCAGTAATACCGAAATTTGGACCATTGGCTGTTTATCATAGTTTGGTAAATAATGCACTTCTTAGTTAATTGGGTTCATTCCTATTCTTGAATTTGGATAAAATTACTTAACGTACAGACAAAAAGTGATGCATGGTTTAGAGCAACTAGGTCTGCAACACGGCTATGTTATCCACAAACAAGATCGATTGATTTGCTCATTTAGACGATCGCCTGCTTCTTAGACGCCTTTTTACTCAGAAATCAATTTTTGTTAGATGGTATTAGACGAAATGTATACTATGCTAATGTGACGCTTTATACGATTATGATTTATTTATCCCCTAAATCGATTTATTTCTTTTCCAAAACAAATGGGTTTTCATCAACAACAATCTTCAAATCTTTGTTTTTAAACTAATATAAGTGAATATATATAGCAACATAAATAATATTTTAGACAAATTAGTAATGAGATTTACGAGAGAGAAAGAATACCTAGTTACTACTAATACAGCTTAGAACCCTAGTAGATGAAGCAGAGACGCCATAAGCGTTGCATGATTTTCTTGAACTACAATACGTACTCATCCATAATTTTTTGAGAATATTGAATGATTCAACAGAAAAGCCCTTTTCGGTAGTGACGGATTTTCTACCAAACGAAAAATTGCGACAGACGCAAAAATCTTTGCCCAATTAACAGACACAGAAAATTTTGTGCGTTATCAATTAAATAATTCAGGTATTTACCTGAAACCAATTAGCTTTGACAAATTCTAACGTATTGTCAAGTCCAATTATTGTCTAAACCAAAAAATGTAGAAAAACGCTTGACTTACGTATTAAACTTAAACACTATTTCTTTCTTCTCATCCTTATCTTCGTATTATAATTATGACCTTTTAACTTAATCCATTCAGTTGTAGTTCAACATGCCTTAGAATATTGTTCATATTTATCTGAGTTACTTGACTCGCTTTGTTGACAATGACAATAAAAATAATAGGAATGGGATCCATTTTGGTAAAATAACGCACGTTTTGGTATTGTCTACATGAAGACAAAAAAGTTAAATTCTACAAGTTATGTTGCTTTTCTATTTAGATTTATGACAAGA
Organism: Eudiplozoon nipponicum; assembly: GCA_029291075.1. Taxonomy (NCBI): domain Eukaryota; kingdom Metazoa; phylum Platyhelminthes; class Monogenea; order Mazocraeidea; family Diplozoidae; genus Eudiplozoon; species Eudiplozoon nipponicum. The sequence continues at coordinate 52,207 of JAQBSW010003814.1, forward strand.
TTGTTGTTGTTCACGATACCAACAACGCGAGCTCACGGAGAAAACAATAATATTATATTAATTTCAAAACTCAAGAACAATTTACTGATTAACTAATTAGACTGAAAAGAATATCTTGACTCGAAAGGCGAATGTTGACTACGAAACAGTATTCCGAGCTAATAACGACACAAAAAGATGCTGCGGGAAGACCGAATTCACCATCCTTGGGCTACCTTGTGGTATTACAACACACAAAACAATTATGTATTCGGCAGTGATGCCGCATATGAAATTCGCTATACGATTGCAAATTATCAAGGTTAAAAATAAAATTGTATAATGTTATACTAAGTAAAAAGGCAGCAGCAATACATGAGAATTTAAGAACTGATGCGTAACTGTAGTATAAGTATGCTACTCATAGTTTGATGTTGGCTGTAAAAGAATACCAAATAAATTATTTCTAGTGCCATCTCACTTGAAGCTCAACATCATCATCAGTAATACAACAGCCTGTTATAACTAATGATTCACCATCACATAACCGTCAGGAAGTTATTTTAGAATAAGAAATAAAAATATTTTTAATAAAAAACAAAACAATTATTCAAAAATTGTTATCGGGTGAAGAAAGTTGGATAATAGGACGCTTCACTCGAATATATAGTGGTTAAAGGGCGTAATACCGGCTCCTACTGATGAGTCGCCAGTAAGCACGAAACGAATGTGCATGTGATTATACTTTCCGTTCATGCTGCCTTTGGTTTATCCTTCTGGTCACAACTGAACTAATTTGTTACTAGGTTCGCAACACCTAATACATACTTGCATATATTTTAGTTCTCCGCAAAAAAAACAGTATTTAAGAGTTGAAGTGAAGCCATTATAGTTCATTATGTCTTAAAGTCACACAAACCCACACGTTCACGGTAAGTTCTAGCTTCCATTGAAACATTATTCTCGAAAGCCGGAAACAATTTCAAAAGGTTCAGTAAGACTTACTATTGATTAGAACAGATTAAGAGGTGCAATTCATTCGACTGAAACGCCTTCAATAAGCACAGCTAGATATAACAATGTGCGTAGAATGATCACTCTAGACAAGCAAATATTATTTTTCGCTGACACCGATAGCGCAACTGAACAGTACTACGGAATGCATGAAGAACTCGATCTAGACATTCAATTCCCTTTCAAAACTCCAGCTAGCTTATCACGATTTATACGTTTCTTCAGCAAATGATACTAGTAACAACCTTTTTATAAAACACATATAAAACTGATGACATGATAGATGCTTGAGTGGCAGTGACATCTGAAGGTTAATGAGAAATATTGATGTATTTTTCTTCATTCCAGACGAATTCTACCTTAAGATAGCAGAAATAAGCCTTCAATAAATTCCGAGGCAATCAAGTCGAGAGGTTTCGCAATACGTCACTACATAGCAGGTCTCTGCCACTCTATAAAACGCAAGTCTCGATATTGGTCTAGCAACAATCTTGTGAGATAAATTCATCGCCAGAAATCTATTTGCGATGTGACATATTGATCTTTTGAATTGAATCACTTACAGCGCTTCATAACATAGAGGGGCCCGAATTCCTTTAAGCAGTATGACCATCGAAAATACGTCGAATCTGGACATAAACTTTGACCAGATTGCGTCAACATTGTTATCAAATTTAAGGTAGATTTGGTGCGTAGCTAGCAGGATACCCCATACAATGTTTACGAGTAGAATATAGTTAGTAGTGCTGATTAATAGTTTACCACGATCAAATTTGGATTAATAACCAGCTTAGCCTCATTCCGTTGTCACAACTATTTTTAGTCAGGGTCGATATTCATAATACCTTATGAGTCACGCAGTCCTCATATAGTCATATTTATATTTCTCTTCAATGTTTTGGCACATATGGCTGACGAATAATATTTTCCCAAGTGATTTTATTTTGTGGTTCCAGTGTCCATATTCCTGAAGCAGCCAGAACTTCTCTGTAGCCAACACGCGATGGTGAATTCCGTCATTTGTTAGTTAACACTATGTGATGTCTGCGCAAAAGAATGAAGGCTAAAAATGAGTTAGAATGGCTGTACTACATCATTATTGGTAAAGTTTATTACACTGATAGCGTCATCTTTGCAGATTAACATTTATCTATCCACGATAAGGCAACATGTAAGAAACGCTTTATTGTATGGTCTCTTAAATTAATTTCGTGCGCAACAGAAACATTGCAGAATGACATGTATTTGAAGACAACCTACAAGTAGCCATTTGAGGAATAAAACTAGAAAAAGCTATCCATAATATTTTTTTAGTTTTATTCCTCAATTGGCTACTGCTGCAATCATAGGAAATAATCATATATCTAATAAATGAACTATTAACAAGTGGTTGCGCTTTACCTAGACAAATCACTAATTGACATTAGCAATAAGTGCTATGATACATAACAACTATTTATTAATCAAATAAATAAATAATAAGTCCTAAAACATCATCATTATCATAATCATCACACATAGCCCAAAAAAGCCAAAAGTGACTAATGTTTCCCTACCACATATTCATTAGAAGCTATATATATATATATATATAGTAATACAGCTTCCATGTAGCTTTTACTGTATCATGTCGTAGCCAAACTAAACTTTGCGGCTAACTTTGCCCTTTTAAGAATAGGAAGTTACAAGGATGATTCTACTAGATATCTGCAACAAGATCGCCACTGAGCTCGATTCAATGCCATATCGCTAAGGCTTTCCAACCAAAAACTACGATGCGCACGTGGACGCCATCCTGGCAGACAAGTGAGTCTTATACTACCCAATTTCGATTTGACTTCAACCATTTCTGCCATGTCAAATTCTGTCCACCTGGTGCTGGATGAGAGAACAGAGCTCTACTTAAAGGCATAGGCAAAACATGACCGAGCCAATGCAGTTTTTATAACGAGCACTTTTTGGCAGGGCCAAAAATACGTCTACGGATGTCAACGTTGGTTATTCGTTGTTGGAAAGCAACATAAGCTATGCTTCATAAACAATGATGTTCGAAAGCCTGTAAGTGTCTATAATCAACTGTAAGAGGCCAATATTCACTAGCGTATAGTAAAACCGCGCGTACAGATGCCTGATAAACACGACCTTTAAGGCAATGTGAAATATTCGCGTTTCTCTGTAAAAAGCTATCCTAGCTTTCGCGATTCTCATTCTCACCTCGTCAGACATTGCCTAAGGTATTGATAGAGCTCCCAAGATTTGCAAACCTGCCAACTATGTCTACATCTTCATTCTGCAGTCGCAGAGTTGGAATGAGTAGTGGGTCATCCAGTAAATGTACCTTACATTTATAGAGGTCGCGAATTTCATACAGAGGCAGAACAACTTATGATAATCTAATCAGGGTCGCCTGAGCAGCATCTCGATCGTCGAATAATAGTACGATATTGTTTGCATTGTCAAGATCCAATAGTTTACTGCCCGGGATAACTTCAACACTTACATTCTGAATGTGTGGAAGTGTTGTTCTAATAGCAACGATTACAATATTAAACAAAAAGGGGGAAAGTGAACCGGATTGATGAACACTGCTGCTGGTTGTAAAGTTGTGCGTTAATTCGTTTTAGACCTTAACACGATCTAAAAGTAGTTGTGTATCGAGCGCGTACAATAGTAACTTTTCGACAAATTTGGAAAACATTGCAATACACGAAGTCAAATGCATCCGTGAAGTCTAGCAAGACGGCTATTGTGAGACGGTAATATAAAATATCGCAATTAAAGAAGTTGCATTAACGTAAAAATATTATCTGCACAACCTCATCCTTAACAGAATCCGACCTGTTCTTTTATAGTGTGATTCACGTGAAGCGCAAAGACGACGTTGGATAATGGAAACAAATAACCTAGACACGACTAGAGCCAAGATTGTAAAACGAAAGATATCGCACGAATTAAAATTATCTTTTTGAAGATAGAAATGATGGTCGACACATTCAAATCAAGTGGTACGTTCTCATCATTCCATATATTGCATCCCGTATTTCTAACTCTGATGGTTCCACGCTGTTGATCCAAAAGGATCTAGCATCAACTTTTAGGCTGCGCTTAAGTTAGCGTCTTATATTGCGACGAGTAATATTATGAGCCGGACCAGGTGGAATTTGGCGCCTTACTTCAAGTATATCCATTGATTTTACATACAGCTGATGATTAAAAGCATTAGTCATTGGATAATTCATTTTATCTTTTAATATAGACAAATAATATTTCAGCTGTCGTCAGTCGATAATTTGTGTTGTCAAGAATAAAGCTGTTATAGAACAATTTAAACATAGACGGTTCTGTGATTTTCAAGTTAAATTCCAGAAAATAAATATTCATCCATTTGATTTATTGAATTTTCTGAAAACAAGAATTAGAAAAAGATTGACGTCTTTATTTGAAGAAATAGCGAATTCCAGCCTAAATAGAGCTGACTCATCGACAAAGACGTTTTTGTCAACAGTGGCGGAATCTAAATTTCTACGCCGTAAAACGAAAGGATAACGAATCACTAGTGGTTTCCTGTTCACATTCGTTTTCGAAAAATGGATAATGAAAACTGAGAACAAATCGCGATAAACTATTGTCAAGGTCCGCAAATATTTCAGTTTTCATAAACTATTTAAATTTTGTTCAAGTATCTCTTCAATAACAATAAACAGAATAAACTTACCTTTACTCATTGCAGCAGCTGCTGCAGCCGCAGCCGCGGACCATTGCTCTACTGAGGCTCCTGCCGTGCTCGTGCCAGGCCACAATGATGGAATAGTTTGACCAACACCACTAGCAGTCCCACCGCCACTTGAACCACCAACACCATTGCCATTTGCATTAGTACCTCCAGGTACACCATCAGGCATGCCACAACTAACACCAGCAGCAACAGCAGCTAAATGGCTTGTGTCAAAGTGTCCACTACCATTCCCAGTAGCATGTGGTAGGGAAGGATGATGATGCTGATGTGGAGCATGTGCGCTTGGATGATGCATATGAGGATGCGGATGATGAGCATGTGGATTATGCGAGTGTTGAGGCTGTGTAGCATGTAGACCCGGAATTCCGGCAGTCGTAGCAGCAAGAGGTGGTGCATGACGCGCTGCACCCCAAAGTCCACCTGACGTCGATGGGTCTAAGCTAAGAGCGTGCGCCGAGCTATGCTGTGATTGATTTGATTGTGGAGTGTGGCCAGGTGTTGCCGGTTGATGTTGGCCGGCACCATTTTGAGCACCAAGTCCAGGTGTGCCCGCCGTAGTATGATGAGGGTGATGATGATGAGACAAAGGATGGTGTCCATACGAATCAGCCGATCTAACCATACCTGGAGGTGCGCCACCAGGTGTAGTACTAAGAACTATATTAAATATAATTTTAAAAATTTAATAACTTACTTCAGTGGCCCTATCATGGAAATTTAAAAAATCGAGACTAAAGATGTTCTACATTGACACTCCATAAAAGATTTATAATTGTGTAAGCTAGAAAAGAACACCAAAAATACAATTCAAGTAGCGAAAGTATCTATTTAAACTTGTCTCCCATTAACGCTCTGCTATGCAAAGTCAGCAATTTTATTCATTTCAACAGTTTGCGAAATGACAAAAACACCATTCCAATCTTATTATATCAGACGCACAATACATGTGGCAATCTAATACTTCTCTACCGAATGACCAGTATATTTAGTTATGTTACCTAGCATTAAAATGTTACCGACAGTCGCACTAACGCGTTTCGACCTTTTAAGTTTTTCTCCATAGCACGACGACAAGCTCTCTCTCTCTCTCTCTCTCTCTCTCATAAATATATATTTATATATATATATATATATATATATATATATATATATATATATATATATGAAAACACAACGCTTATTCCATGGAATAACATTTATTAATAAATCTTATTTCTACCAGTATCTACAGCCATTATTCTGGATTTGTTAATATATTCGTTCATCCAATCCTAACTGTACATTTGTCGTAACCAATCCCCTCGTCGCTATATCTTTGTTTACCGCAATTTAGACCACTCCTTTTGCGTAATGTCATGTGGTGTGTAATCGCTTTCATTGTTAGTGCGTCCGTAATTGACAGGTGTGGCGTATTTTTGCGGAACGTAGGCTATTTTTGAAGGCCTGTCAGTTATGTATTTGATTCAGTCCAATTTAATTTCCTTTGAAATTACTTTCTGCACATTTAAGCAGGGTTTCAGCTTATTAATTGCAATAGCTTCAAAAGCCAAAGCATTTTTCCATTTTTGCTTTGTACAGTACTGAAAGATTGTTACTACTAACAGCATTACCTGTGAGTAGTACATGTTCGAAAGTTGCTGGCTTTGGTGCAGGAGCTGCACCCCTTTTTAATAGTTAGTGAGGGAGATGCTGATTTATTCTAGATTCGAGCATCTTTTTTGATCTGCCGTTGAAATTTGTATATAGACAAAGGTGTTGACGTCACAGAGAGGCTATCTTAGTAGTTTGTGCGCATCAGTTTTGTTGTGTTGAACACTACTCTCACTTGTATTAATGGAAACTGTGCTTTAGACGCTCAAACTACTTTTCTTTTGAAGATCTTAGCTGGAAGGTCGCCTCCAAAGGGAACACTAAGCGTTAATCTCTGGGGTGTTTTGTTTTCCTCCAAATTGGCCTCGATTTTGTTGCGTCGCCTCAGGTTGTATTCGTTGAACCAGTCCAGATTGGCATTATATCTCAACGCTTCGCGAAGCTCAGTTAGCTCTAATTCAATGTTGTTCTGTGAACAAATCCTGCGTATTCGTGTGCCCAAATTTATTATCAGGTTCCTTTTGTACGTCTTTGGCACATTACTGAATTAATGGATATACTGCCCAGTCCAGCATGATTTATTTTGAACTGACCATGAGATTGTATTTTCTTAATCTCTCGTTATTCTTACATCCATAAAGGATAAATATCTGTCGTGTTCTTTTTCTATTGTAAACTTGATTGTTTGGTCTACCTTGTTTATGTGATATAGCAGTGCAGTTGTATCTTCATCCTTTTCATCGACCATAAAAGTATCGTCAAAGTAGCGTACGTAAGAATGAGCTCAATTGATAAATGGTTCTAATCCAATTGTTTCTAAATGGTGCATTTATATCTGCCAATACTGGCCCAATAGAACTAACCATACCTATGCCGTCAATTTGTCTGTAAAAAAACTCCTTGGAATACGAATTGTACGTTAGATGTACATAATAAAATTAGTTCTCTTATGTAGTCCTCTTCTATCAGTGTTTCCGCTCCTGATGATTGTAGATATTCACACAGGATATTTATAGTTTTATTTATTGGAATGCTAGTAAAGAGGGACTTTATATCGAGAGACAACATTATCCTCTCTTTTAAATTCAAGTCGCAATTTTTTTCCACAAATTGAAAGCTATCATGTGCAACGTGCTCCATTCTTCCTTTCATGAATCGTTTTATAATCCGGCATAATAATCTGACTGCCCCGTGCTGCGGAGAATTAAACATAGATAATGTTGGTCATTTTGTGAACCTTGGGCAACCCATATAATATCGGTTGCGTTGAACCTACGGGCATTGCATGTTTTTTATTCTGTAATAAAACAATTTTTGTGCTCTGTCGATTTCTCATTTAGCTTCGATCTTCAAAATAATTCTGTTTAGTATCTTCTTTATAGAAATTTCTAATTATGCTGTAGTGTCACGTACCTCCGCGTTTAAATTTGGTTTTGTCGTTCAGAATTGGTAACATAGCCTGACTATAGTCCGTATAATTCATTAACACTACGCCTGTCCCTTTCTCTGGCTTGATGAGTCTGATTTGCTTGTTTCGTTGTAGCTCATTTATTTTCTCTAGATGCCTTTGGATGACATCGAATACGCGCACATTTTGGCCATATGCACTTCGGAGGTCCGATTTAAAGATCAAGATGTCGTAGTTTTGCCGCTGATTTGTTTTGTAGCATCTTCAAAAAGCATTCCATTGATGCCTGCATATGCATTTCTTCACGTTCGCTTACTTTAGTTTTTGTTATGCAGCATTTCGGCCCAATCGAAAGAACTTCATTATGATGTTTTGGTAGTTTGATGTCCGTGTAATTAAAAATAACCTTTTATATATATATATATATATATATATATATATATATATATATATATATATATATAATGAAAAACATTAATAACAGTAAATAATGGCCATTTATTTCGAGATTACTAAACTTCGCTTTACAATCTTTCATTTATATACATTCTGGGTTTTCATTTGAATATGTGGGTGGCAAAAAATATGACTCGGTTTTCTATTTCTCGTTTTGGCTTATTGGTAAGTGTATATCATCATCATCTCAGTCATGTAAAAATGAAAATTGAGTAATGTTTCACTGTCATATAACCAGAAGTGAATAAAATATATTAATAACAACGTAAATATTTTAGACAAATTACTCGTGAGATTTACGAGAGAGAGACAGGGAAAAAGAAAACCTAGTTACTATGAGTAAGTTTATCCAAGTAACACACAGAAATGAGACAAACTAAACCTCTACACATCATTATGGCCAAGTTATCCTTGGAGTAAGGCAACATCAATATAGCTTCCTGCAGATTTCACTGTATCACTAGACCTCGCAGCTAACTTTGCCGTACTAAGAAATCATACCCAGCCATATAAAGGTCAAAGATTAATATACCACTGCCATCTAACCATAAAAAGTGAAAAAAGCACATAAATACTAAAAATAATAATTTAGACAAATTATTAGAGATTTGCGAGAGATAGGAGTATATATATGAAGATAACTTACAGAAATAAGACACACTAAACCTCTACACGACACCATTATGGCCAAGTTAGCATAAGGGCAAGGCAACATCAGCAATACAGCTACCTTCTGGCTTTTACTGTATCATGTCATAAACAATCAAATCTTACTAAGAAAAGAAAGTTAAAAAGATGATTCTACTAGACATCTGCAAAAAGATCGCCAGACCTCGATTCGACGCCACATCGCGAAGAGTTGCTAACCAAGAACTATGATGCCCCATTCTGGCAGACAAGTGGGTCCTATACTACCCAATTTGGATTTAAGTGGCTTCAACTTTATCTGTCATGTCAAAAATGGCCCACCTTGTTTCTTACGCCAATCCTATGCCGAATGAGATAACAGCTATATTGTACAATCAAACAGAGGGCACGCGAGACGTGACCGAACCAACGAAGTTGACGGAGCTTTATTTATTTTACTAACGAAGAGCACTTACTGGCAGATCCAAAAATACTTTTACTGGTGACAACGTTGGTTATTTGTTGTTCGTAAGCAACATGTGCTATACTTCTCAAAAACGGTGGTCGAATGCCTGTAGACGTCTAAAATCTTCAACTCTGAGGCCAAGTTTCACTAGCGTATAGTAAAAATGGGCTTACAGATGCATTGCAAAGACGACCCTTAAGGCAGAGTGAAATATTCGCGTTTCTCCATAAATGACGAAGGTTCGAGAAAGCTACTCTATCTTTCGCGATTCTTATTCTCACCTCGTCGGTGATATTGCCTAAGTTATGTAGGTATGTAAACCAGTCGACTATGCCTAGAACTTCATTCTGCAGTCGCAGAGTTTAAGTGAGTTGTGGGTGATCCCGTAAAAGTATCTTACAATTTTCATACCGTAAGACGGAAACGTCTGCAAATCTATTCAAAGTGGCCTGGGCAGAATCTCGATTGTCGAATAATAGTACGATGTCGTCTGCATAGTCAAGATCGACTAGTTTACCGCCCGGGATAACTTCAACACTCGTCAAAACGGCTTTTATATCGGTTATTTAATCGTTGTTACTATCATTTATAGTTTCACTTATTTTTAATTTTCTCGGACCTGTTGCGCGAATAAGTTGGAATAAACAGTGACTATTACCTAACGCGAAAGCTACTTCCATTTCTTCAGCCTTTCTGGTTCAAAAGTTTTCGAGATCGATTTTTATACTGCGCTTAAGTTGGCGTCTTATATTGCGGAGTATTACTTAGTCGATCCCAGTAGCATTTTGCACCTTGTTCCGAGTATCTCCATGGACTTTACAGAGAGCCAATGATTACTTCTACGGGGGCCTGCAAAGGCATAGTAGTATCTGAATTGTAAATAGAGAAACTTATTTTGGACCAAAGTAAATTCGTATTTTCGCCACCAAGACCAGGTAGCTTAGACTTTGAAATATCTTCATATTTTTATCGGAAGGTAGGTTGTTCGAGTTTGCCTACATCAATTTGGGGTTTATTCTTAAACGTTTTCCCGGAAAATTTTAGTGAAAAACTACAAAGGATAAGAACGGCAATCCTGGATACACCCACACCATCTTTAGCTAATTGATACATGATCTATTTGAGTCCACAATTGTTCGGGTGCTGGAGGACGCCACGTAGCGCAACGTCTAACACTACGTTTGAAGTTTGTACTACTTAAGTATAATCTATGTTCCGCGTAGCTATCCAAAAGCCGTTCACCATTATCGTTCGGCGTCAAGCTTTATGTGGACCTTCCACATAAATAAATATCTGTATTACTTATGCGCCCAACTTGAGCATTCGTGTCACCCATGCCTTCTTCAGTTGACACACTGCTGTTGAATTGAATGTATTGCCCTGTGAAAGTGGATTTTCTATGTATGAAAAACGTCAAATCACCATATTATTCTTAAGTGAGTTATGTGCCCAAGAGGAGAAAACCACTCCCTCTCTCAATATATTTTTTTCTCATTAGGAAGAAAAAATACAGGTAACAAAGTGGATAATAGCCATTTATTTCGAGATTACTAAACTTCACATTACAATCTTTCATATATATACATTCTGGGTTTGCATTTGATTATTTGAGTGGCAACAAATCTGAGATCTGATCATTATTGAATTGATCGTTTGAGAGTTAACCATCTTTTCGCATTGTTGGCTGTTACGTGTAAGAATGCTATTTTTCCGAGTTTAGTCTTTCATTTCACGTTTTTGCGCAAATTCGTTTTCTTCACTTGGTAACAACGCAAGTGCGGTTTGCAGTGTTGAACGCTCATATTGTTAGGAAATTTCCTTTTCAGTTTGTTGCCAATCTGATTGAATTTTTGTTGAGTCTGGTCGAGGGCGTGTTCGGTCTTGCCTGAATACTAGTAAATTGTTGAATTTTGTTATTCGTGGCCAGTCGGTTTTAATATCATGCTGATGAAACTTTTGAATATTTAGTCCATGCGTTTGTTGTTTTATATAAAGGGCTTCATGGATATATAGTGATTTTTCTGGTTTTGCTTTATGTAGGATTGAGAAATTAGTCAGCCTTCTACCCGTTAGGAACTAAACACTTATATTGCAGCCAATTGTGTGTGCCAAACTTTTGGAAATCGTGTTTGCAATCAGATTCCTCAAGCAGTGCAGGAGATTTAACCAAAAACCAACAAAAACTTATAAGTCGCTCATTGCTTAATACCACCGAGGACAACTAATCAAAACTGCAAGATGCTGAGGGAATCATTCAATTACTGGGTTGTCAAATTGCAAGACTGAACGACAGCGAATACGCTATTTTAACAAAGGAAGATAGAAACGTTGACGAAAATAACGGCTGACAAAGAAACTAAGGAACTCACAATTGACCTGGACAAATTTCCTACAAGGCCAGACGCACTTATTCACAATTATTCAAAAGTGATCTAGTCAAAAAACCAAAAAGAATTACTCTCCTTAGGGGCAAAATTCAGCATAATCAAGAGAAATCTAAGTGAACGCGACATTATTAACATTTAGGTTGGAACGGAAAATTTCTACAATGATTTACCGAAAGACGCCGTCCTACAGGCGTTCAATGTACAAGGACTGAAAGCAGAGATAGTTAGCGCACCTGAAGAATACAAGAAGGAATTCAAATGCTGCCAAATCATCACAAAAAAGCACAGAGACGAACTCAGAAAACTACAATCAGACAAATCCTTACAACTCGCTACACCCGAAAAAGGATCAAGAATTGTTATACTTGAAGCCGACGTTTATAGAATGTCCATGAACGATATCATAAATGATCAATCTAAATTCAAACAAGACATCAAACAGAAGGATGATTCAACAAATATCGAATCAAGAATAAATGCGATTCTGAAAAAGATGGAAAAACAAGTCTGATCATCGATGGTTGATTCCGATATCAGACATTCAAAAGGCAAAACCCGAAAATTTTGCTAATGGACAACTACTCAGAGCAATTCATTGATGTCAACATCAGGCCATGACAGATTCGCACTGGAGAGAATACCGTCAAGGTTTTCCTAAACCTACCATTTAGAAGCGACGTACCAAACTCAATAATTGCACGGTGGCTGATTTGAATAACTAAGGAGAATTTTCCAGTGTTAAAATTAATATAACATTTAGCACAAAAAGATCAATGGCCAATTCTCTCTAAATTATTCAGTCTACAAACTCTCATGTATGTGCGGTAGCACATATATTGGACGTACGAAGAAGCAATTGATAAACAGAATCCAACAACATTTACCACAGAAATTGATTTTAAAAAGTCTTGACAGCGTCAGGAAAACCAGCTATTTACGATCATTTATTGGAGTAGACTTGCCATATATATATATATATATATATATATATATATATATATATATATATACTTATCAACAGAACGAGTTCGTGCTCTGGTGATGAAACGAATTAATGTGAGTGGCGTTAACCCTTCTATACTGTTAATTTTATTGTTATTCGGCAGTGAAACAAATACATCGGCTGCACAGCCGAAAATTCCCGATCCGATCAGTTGTGCCATCGCAATTTTAGTGATTAACATATACATTTGCGCCAGTTCTCGTATCACTCTCTGGCGAATTTGAGCTTATAGCTTGATATGCATATATAAAATTCTTTCCAGGTCGGTTAATTCAGTTACTACAAATTCCAAATTAACTATGTCATAAGTCAAGTCATCAATAACAAGCACTGTTTGGATTTAGATAATATAACAGAAGTGTTCTTTAAAAAACGTGTTCCTTCGAAGCGAGCCTTTAATTTTATACTTTTACCTGAAGTCAAATCCCAAGCGGCAGCGCCGGTCGACGACCAGCCATTAGTTGTCACTTGTTGCTGTGCAAAGCCGCCAACCGTACCTGGGGCACCAGGACCGTTGCCTGGACCGGTTCCCAATCCACTGTGATGACTCAATTGTGATTGTAACTGATGATGATGATGTTGGGGGTGATGGGCCGCCGCCGCAGCAGCTGCTGCAGCTACCGCCGCTGCAGCGGAGTTAGGATCCCCAGGCCATGTCGAACCGCCGCCTCCGGTAGAACCGATAGACGTGTTGCAGTGAGCAGCTGGCCCGGGACCATGAACCGGGCCGCCTAAACTTAGTGCTTCCAAGCCTCCAGTGTCAAATGCGAAGTTACCAGGTGCCGCATTGGCAACCAAATCTGCCGATGTCGCACCAGAAGTGGTTCCGCTTAAACCGGAATTAGGCACAGACCATGGCGTTGCCTAATGAATTCAAAAAAGGATAATACTCTAAATAAGACAATGAGCTAACATTTCAAAGGCATTTCCGTTTAGTAATAAGCTCTTAAATAGATTATTTTTGTTAAATCAATTTACTCACTGGTAACTAATGAAATATTCATCATGGCGCTCTAATCAACGTCAACATAAACTTAACACACTGACTCATATTTAACCACACGTTATTTAATTGAAAATTAGAAATTAACTCAATCAGGTCAAAGTCAATACGCATACAAAAAATATGAATATCAGGACCTAGAGATGTAGGTCACTGTTCTTTTAGTCAAACTCTTGCAAAATAAAGCAATTGAAATTGTACATACTCAAACATTTTAGAAAAATGCGACAGATATGTAGTAGAGGCTTAGTTAAATTTAAATGGTATCTCGTCTGGATCCCATCGTATTAAAGGCCTACATTTAAGTTTAAGCATGTATGTATGTAAACAAAATTAACCTTACGACTAGCAAACTACGATAACCCAATATCAAAACGGAGTAACATGGCGGCCTGCTTAAATATATCACTCAGATACAGGTTTAGGAATCCTTAATTAGTCAAATGACACGAAACTAAGAATAATGTAATATTTTTCAAAGAAGAATATTCAATAATAAAACCTTTAAATTTGTAGCGAAACGAGCTACTAGTAAAACAATGACTTCAAATAAAATATTACGAAAAATGGTTAAAAAAACGCTTGTTGTGGAGAATTAATAAGAATTCAATTGGGTACCATGGATTGCGCACCTAATACCAAATTCAGCATTAGCAAATTGTAAAATTTCGTGTAAGCATACGTTTCGTGTTTACTGATGACCCATCAGCAGGAGCCGATACTACGCCTTAGATCCACTATATGTTTGATGAAGAAACTTTGGACAATTGGACGGCACAATAAACTATACGAACGTGTATATAAACAGTATTGCAGCCAACTGCATATGAAATCTTCGTCAACGTCAACTTGAAACAAATTCACCAAACATAATAAACGGTATATACAGGATGATTTTCAAAATACCGAAACCTGTAATGATTAGCAACACACTATATCGACATAGGCTGAATAACAATAAAAATTGAGAATTAAAATTACATCCTGTTGCAACACTCCTAAAAGTCTATACACCTTGACCTCCATCCACATGATGACATCATTCTATTAAACTATTAATGTAATGTGTGTTGCGCAGAATATATATATATATATATGCATGCAATAATTGCGTGCTTAATAAAAAATAAGTTCAAATAGGACTAATAGGACATATCTTTTCCATCAGCAAAAAGTATTAACTTTTGTGTACATGCGTTTCATGCGAACTGGCAATCCAGGAGTATAAGCAGGCACTACGTCCTAATCCCACTGTAGAAAAGTATGGATTAGTTGGAGAAGCAAAGATTTGAATTGGATGTTATTTAAAATTTCGTTTTCATTTAACATATCCCAAAAATCATGGTGAGTTTCCTAGACAGGCTTTGTATATAATTTTATATGTTTTTATTGAGGTGAATTTAAAGTTGCATTGCTAGACTTTAATACACACGTATAAGAAAATGCAGAATATAAGTGACCATTCAATCTTGACCAAATCTAATGGGTTTGTGGCTCAATACCGACTTAAGCTTATGGCTCTTTTCCCTTCTAAACCAAATATTTATTAGGCACGCAATGCCCAATAAGTAACTGAATATAATAGTTCTAAAAAAATAATATATAATAATTAGTGTATATACCGAATGACGGTCTAGACTAAATTCTAATCTTTAGTCTTTCATCCATTACAGATTATTTTCAATATTATGACAGCGAAGCATTTTTGAAAGTTACGGTGCAATTTTATTTATAATGTCAATGAGCGGTAAACCATTCAACACGATAGCTGCTACTATTTTACAAGGTTTTGATCATTCAAGTCTCTGTTATAGTTCTATGCAGCTTAATCAAGAGGTTAATGATGTGAACAGTAGTATCGCAACATGAACTTGCTGGTTTCGTTTTGCGATTCAACTGTACATTGAAACTGTTCCAGAAACAACTGATGGCTTCTTCCATCAGACGCCAACATGATAAAAGTAAATGTAGACCGTAAAGTGTCGACCAGCTGTAAAATTTTGCTCCTCAGTGTCTTCCAATATTCAGCTGGTAAGGTCAAAAAGTGAGAGAATAATTTGGCTAACAAAGCCAACAAGTCGTCGACAACTTTAGTTAGATATTTCATTTTATCAGCAGAATAAATTCAGACAGACAATATCTGGATAGAAATTCTTGGATTGGTTTCTTATAGAAATGAAAAAGCGATTCCACTTTGGCAAAAATTTATAAGCGCAATTGAAAAAAGATTAAAACGTCCGTAAATCTAGGCCAAATAAGTTGTTTTCTATGACCCCAGTGGCATAATTTGAACATGATTTGATATTCGACGAGCCGCTCTAATTAAAAATTGTCAATGTCCGGTTTTAGTCCTTGAGTATTATACCGTATGGGCATAGATGACCGCCTGGTAGTCATCTTATTTACCATATGAAAGAAAAGAATCGACAGTGTACTTGAGACCAGAAAGCTTCTCCCAGTTAAAGGTGGTAAAAATTTCAGAAATGCAATAGCGGTAAGGCGTTAACACAGGTGGCTTAACTCGCATGTATGTCGGGATACACGAACATGTTCCATTCATGTCAGCGCCAGGTAAAACCCTCCAATATGTTTGATTAAGTTAATGTGGTTCCATCTATTTTAACTTGAAAAATAACTATGCAGTGATGTTAATTTGGGGAAAATTTTTATCAATCCTTGAAGAAAGCAAACCCACCAATACATTTAAAGAATTAACTTCAATAGCGAAATCGAAAGCGATTAACTAGATGCATCTAAGCGACAGAAGATACCTGTACTGTGTTGATAAAATCATTATTGCTAATATGCCCGTTCCGTACAACACTTCGTCTCCGTTTCCAACTCGTAAGTATTATTAAACTAGTTTTCCTTTTACTGTGTAGATGTCTGCAAACTCGTTGCGAAACTTACGATTCCTTTTGATAAGGTCTTTCAAATTTTGCAGAATGAATAGGTTGTTTTACCAAAGATAGCGAAAAATCGGATAGAGCGCCCATATTGTCTAGAGGCAACATAAACGTTTAAGCCAAATGGTTACACTGGCAAATCAAAGATAGCTTTAGTCGCATTTACCCTTACTAATCCTAAGGTTTGCATGTTAACATGATCTAAGAAGCCATGCCTCAGAAGAACAGACCGAAACAACGCTATTCATTTCGATAAAAGAGATAATAATATCTAAGTCGTACCATTAGCAACCACAAAAATTAAACGAGCATTTGTTGCGCTGGCGATGATAAAAATTACTATTATCAAGGTTACGATCTTGATATAAGCAGCCAACTCATTAATTACTTACATATGTCAGTATAAACTATGAATTGTATAGTGTAGAAAATGCAATTCATCCAGTAAGCCGGTTTCGTCCTTATTGGGAACACATCACGTACTGCCCAGAATTTGCCACGGAAAGGACTCGAACCTGGGCACGTCTACTTCGAAATCTGGTGTTCTAACCACCGAGCCACCCTGCCGGACGAAACCGGTTTACTGGATAAATTTCCTTTTCGTTCGGCAGGATGGCTCATTGGCTAGAGCACCAGAATCTGAAGCAAACGTGCTCAAGTTCGAGCCCTGTCTGCGGCAAATTCTGGTCAGTGCGTGACGAGTTCTCAATAAGGACGAAACCGATCTATTGGATGAATTTCCTTTTTTACACTATACAATTCTTAGTTTATACTGACATATGTAATTAATTAATGGGTCAGGTGCTTATATCAAGATCGCAACCTTGATTATAGTAATCATGAAAATGCTTCTTGTAAAACTGTATAGAGCCGGCAGTATACCTAAAAATAAACAGAAAATTAGAAAAAAAAATTCCGTACGGTGGATTACAGATCCTACGCCCAATAAGACAGTATTAACAAGGCCATCCAGATCCTGCTAGTCTATAAACGGATGTTCGCTAATACAGGTTCGTCTTTGATATTGAGGATAGAGCCTGCATTCTCAGATAACTAATATTTTGAATCTTTTTCGGTCAACAAAATTTGTTCTTATCCACCTGTGTCTCCATCCATCAAATGGTTGTCAGACTAACAGACGTGATTTTCTCAGTTTGACAACTAATGGGCTCCCCATAAGATTTCCTAGAAATTATGCATCAATGAGCAGCGACATCGAATTTGTCATTTCGTAAATTTTTATACAGATTAATTTCTAGCTTAACCAAAATATACACCAGTGACGCAAACAGTCAAAAATTCAGTTATCCTCTCATTTAATTCTTGTCAGATGTGATATCATAAAAGAGATTCATTATATATCATGATTATAATAATGGAACGGATATGATAAATTTATTTAGGCATCGAAAATTAATTTAGGAATAATTACTGATAGAGCCGTAAGTATATAAAATTTCCTCATAGAGCACTAATATGATTTTAAAAAGGCAATATTTAAAATTCATACTTAAGCTATCAGTAGCTGAAGGTTTATAAGAAAGCCGAATGGTCGTGAATTGAAGAAATTCTTGGAGTACAAAACCAGAACTGAAACTATTTTCCAAGCCAACTTCACACCTTTTCAAATGCAATGAACTCCACTAACGCGTTATCATAAAATCATGAACAAAGAAAGTAAGGCACACTACAGATATCCAAAATTAATTAACCTTGTGGCTAATCAATAATTAATACTAACTAATCTGACAGTAATATTGATAATAAGGAAATACTGATTTAAGTCAATTGCTTAGCATTTGCTCCTACAAAACTGAGGCACTAGCCAGAAATAAATATCCAGTTGTATTCTCACCTGAAAAACACTGATAATAAGTTCATGAAAGCCAATACAAATGTGAAGTAATTTCACACGGAGGACGTTTATTGGTCTGGGTTCCTAGGATCACACACAAAGAACATAGTACGAAGCGTCCCAAATGACTTATAATTATATAATAAGAAAACTTTGAAAGAACGTTACATGAGTTAATAGCATAAAAGCTGCGAAGACAATATGAAATTACACTTTAAATGACTAAAACACGCCAAACTAAACGGAATGATGCATACAGGCTAGGCGAAAAATGAATTTGAAGAAGGCAATATAAGCCTAGAAATGAAATAAAGCAAATACTATGGAATAACATGAGATAATTCCAGAAAAACTAAACGTTAAAACAAAGCAATCGGCTTGCATAGAATCGATAAATAAAGCAAAATATACTCGTTGAACATTAGTAAAACCTGATTGGTTGCGAATGAACAACTAGAATAGAAGCCTTTATCAATAGGAAGTAATAAATATTTTGTTACTTCTGAATAAAAACTCTGCATGATTGAAATATGACATTTTTAACTCTGATCATGGTATGAAGTAAATTATACATTTGGTGAATACGTCCCATAATACTTTTGTATGATTATTTGCTTCTCTAGCTCGGTATTTTGAAATAATTTATATTTGATAAATTTAATAAACAAATTTTGAATCCCGGGAAAAAATAAATAAATTGTATTAAGGAAATCTAACCGGACTTAAAGCAATGTATCCTAGAACATTACAAAAATCCTTCTAATCGTGACTTGGTGTAAAGGCATGTAGTCTCATAATTGAAATTATCACGATAAAAATAAATAATTCATTGTGACACTGCTATGGAGAGATCCTACCATTTCATCGGCATTCTGGGAAGTAAAATCTCTAATAGTTTCGATCCCAACATAGACGCTATTCCAGCAAATCTTGAACATCAACAATAGTCCTCCAAGCGGCTGTACAGACAACAGTCGTATCGAAAATTCTGGTTTTGATTACAGACAGGATCATATTAATTCAAAACAGTTTCCAGTAGTTGGTTATCTTGGGCTTCTTAATATTCGCTTTATGACCCTAAGCCAATTTTGTCTACTTTACTATGGATTTTCTTTGAGTAATTTTTCTCTTTCAACTTTTATCTGTTGTCTTTAGTACTTGAAGTTGACCGGCATCGTGAAATATTCAGAAATCGAATATTAGTCAAGTCATACCATTCAAATTTTTATTTACACGACATTACTTGATACACAATAGTCTCATTGTTAAATTGAATGATGTATATAGCTAAGCACTGTCACACCAACTTACATTTATTCCTATATTTTATTTGTATTTTCGTATTTAAAATCGTCGGGATAGATGACCTATTGCCAAATAGGATATAATACCATCAAAGATGTGTGTGACTGCAACTATCAGTTGAAAATTGTGATACTAGTAATTAAACAGAAACAGAACGTAAAAGAGTAAGAACGACAGTTTTGAAATTCGCATCATACAAATGCCGCCGTGAGAATGGGACTGCACAGGCAAGAAATTGAACAGGATAATTATAGATCGGGATTCTTCAGATGCTAGAATGTATTACATTAGCATCACATTTAGTTTCAAGTAATAAGGAAAAGAAAATAATGCCAAAGCCTCATAAGTAACACATCTAAACCCGTTAAATAGATAAATCATGTGACAGTCAACGTTAAACGACACTGGAAATATTTTACACAAATGATAAAATAAAAAGAAAGCAATTAAATAAAAGCCTACTTGCTGGTGATGATGAGCACTCTGACCATTTCCGTACGGAGCAGTACGCGGATCGTGACCTTGTGATCCAGGAATTCCAGTTGCCCATTCTGGTGTGGCAAGACCAGCAGGTGTAGTCCACATGTTAGAGTGCGTATTGCTACCATCATGACCATTTTGCCAACGCCAATTTTGCTGATTCCAACCGCCTATCAAAGATCAAAAATATTTATAACAAATACTTATATTGGGATGTAGGTAAACTCAATTTATGATTTTACCATATAGATTCTAAATCACAAATAATATAACTCAAATTTAGCAAACAATACTATCCAAAATGAGATAGACCACATGTTTACTGAAAGCGATTAAAGTTAGTATAAGAATCAGAATTATTAAATATACTCAGCTATAGCACACTAACAAAATATAGAGGACCAGGATGAATACGAGAATTCTTTTATGATAAAGTCGTGATCACTTGAGACAATAAGCAGAAGCAATGAATAAACCATAAGTTTAGCTAATATTTAATGAGAAAAAGTAATACGTAAAGTAACATTCGAACCTAATAAAATATACTATAAATCTTACCAGTCTGATCGCCCATCCCCAACTGATTCAACATATTCATTGCTCTACCACCTCGTACCGGTCGACCCCCGACTCCACCATTAAAAATTCCACCAGGCGAGACAGACCCAACATACTTTTGGGCATAAGGTGGTTCCATGGCTTTAATTTCAACTTGTTTATCATGAATAAGCACAAAATGTCGACCAATCAAATCTTTCACTACCTTTTCATCTTCGAAGCCAACAAAAGCAAAGCCTAAAAATTAAAACCACATTAATAACCAATATACGAAATATTTTACACTAAGAGCAAGCTTAACGGTAGCATACCTCTATGGCGTTGTTTGCTAGGGTTCGCTAGAAGATTGACATCAGTAACCTAGAGATAAAATGTGAAACAACATACTGTTCCATACTGTGAAAAGTACTTCCTTAAAACTTCTTCATTAAATTCAAATGGAACACCTCCTACAAATATTTTCAAACTGCGCCGGTTCTAGGATGAATAATAAGGCAATTTGGCACACATACCTTTCCTTTCATGTTTATGTTGCATTTTTTAGGATCGACTTCTTTCCCATCTATTATATGGGGCTTTTGGCTAAGTACAGAATCAACAGAGTTTGCGTTTCTATATTTCACATAACCAAATCCTCTAGATCGTGCAGTGCGGCTGTCCATCATGACGAGACAGTCCTCGATATCACCAAACTTTTCGAAGTACCTTCTCAGAGCATCTATTGGTAATATGGAATATAAAACTTACTATTATCGGTTGTCTGATGCAACCCGCCAATAAATAGTTTCCTAAAAGAAATAAATAAAAACATAAACATTCACATACCCCCATTCATTTCCGAGGCTATCCACAGCCATAGTAAAGTGGGGAAAGGTTTAGCCGCGTCAACGGGACGCTAGCAGAGGGAAAAAAATGAATGGTACTAAAAAACAAAATGTAGGTCTTTATCACATTTTCTGGAAATTCCAATAAACGTAAGTCAGCCTAACTTATATAAAGAAACGAAACTCCCAAAAGACACTTACTAGCGTGAAACCATTCGTTTGACCATTAATAGAACCGTTTAAAGATTATTTGTTGAGTTCTCAACAAATAAAATATTTTAAATGCCCCGGCTTCAAGTAAATGCCGTACGATGTTACAAACTCGGTTAAGGTGCTCTGAATAGAGATTTGTTACTGATAGGGAGCCCTCCGTCGTAAAGGCCATCCCCTCCTCAACGTGGTACGACGGTGTCAACCATGTCTCGATGGCCGATCGTACATGAGCTAACGGGCTATGGCGGTGGTGTCACCAGGGCGTGGTGGATTTCCGACCGGCAATCGGATCTCCTATAAAATACCACATGAGCCCGACGACGGCACCATGACTCGGCGTGTGTTCCCCGCCACAAAAGGGTTCAACAGCCACAGGATTACATGGACTCCTGGACAGTACCCCGTACTTCCGAATGGCGAATGAGCTCTCAACAGCCACCGGCAACCATGCAACTTACTGCTGCCTTGCAGACTGCGCTTGGATGTGCAAAGGCTAGAGGTGCGTCCTCGATCAAAAAGCCGAGTGGTGAGGGGACACCACTTGTACCAAATTCCCAAGAAACTCCATGAAATGTCACAAATACCGTTCATGCTACGGCGTCGCCGGCAAGCGACGCGCTCTGTATCAGCACGAAAACACCTATTTATTTCGGGTGTTGGAATGTTCAATGTTCCGAAATGGTTGCCAACCGCCCGGCATGGAGAGGTATAATCCGGGATTTCTATGGAGCCGGCTTATCCTCCAAAAGGAGTCAGTCGCAGTAAAGTAAAGTAAGATAGGGGGCCTTTAAGAAGGCCTGGTCGTGCGTTCTGCTGAATTATTCAGAGTGTGTAGATGTCCTGGAGCCTTGGGTGGACTCTGATTGTTGTTGCTCCCATTGTAGTGTTGTAATCACGATGTGGATAACGTCGTTCAGGTTCTGCAATTAATTGGCTCATCTCGCTGGTTATACCGCAACAAGATGAGTCATGGATGTAGCCAATTGTTGGTGAAACTATCAAATCATCAGCGTAGGTATTGACAGCCAACAGAACGCACACGCGTAATGCAAAGCAGAATGCAAATGCAACAACTGACTTGCATGGTAAATTGCCGTGCTTAAATAGCATGCAATATGTCTACTTGCACACTATTGGTTAAACGGTAAGTTTCGCTTTTTTCTCATTTGTGCAACGTAAATAAAATTGAATTTAATTACGCAATATGTCGGCCATTAATTTGTGTCGTTACAATATAGTTAATGTAAAAGTATTTACAAAACAACAAAAGCTGTACATAATATGGCATAAAACAATGTAATGTTCTCAACATTTAATTCATGTTATTTAATAAAATCTAAGTGTACAGTATGTTTTTCTTGGTCAAATTATAAACTAATATCTGACTGGCTGGAAATTTCAGACAAATCTGTATAAAGCGATACGTTTTGTTAGAAATGCAATAGTTTTCGATCGTTTTAAAAAGAATTAACCAATTTTAACTAAGTGGAGATGACAGCATCGTGTCTTCCCGGCGTCTGTTTGTTGTTATTTCATAGACATGTGTAAACGCCCCAGCTTCAAGTAAATGCCGTACGACGTTACAAACTCGATTAAAGTGCCATAAATATAGTGTTATTGTTTTGATAAGGGGCACTTAACAGGGCCGGTCGTGCGTTCTCCGGCAAATGACGAGGAAGATCGTTCAGTATGAAGATGTCCTAGAGCCTTGGGTTGACTTGGGCTGTGGTTCCTTCTATTGTTGGGTTGTAATCTCGATGTGGAAACTTCGTCGAAGTTCTGCATTAATTGGCTCGTCTCGCTGGTTGTACAGCAACAAGATTGGTGTCACTGATGTTGCCAATTGTTGGTGAAGACAATCCAATAACCAGCATAGGTGATGACAGCCGACAGCACGCACACGTAACGCAAAGCAGAAAGCAAACGCGACAACTGAACTGCATGATAAATTTTCCGTGCTTAAAATAGCCATACCATAGTAATATATGTCTATTTGCACACTATTGGCTAACGGCAGGTTTCACTTTTTTCTCATTGGTGCAACGTAAATCAAATTTAATTTAATTTACGCAATATGTTGTAAACGCCCCGGCTTCAAGTAAATGCCGTACGACGTTACAAACTCGGTTAAGGTGCTCTGAATAGAGATTAGTTGCTGATATGGGGGCCCTTAAGAGGGCCAGGTAATACGTTCGCTTGAAGTCTTCCGAAGTGAAGATGTCCTAGAGCCTTGGGTGGACTCTGGTTGAGTTTTGGCTCCCGTGGTTGAGCTGTGATCGCGTTGTGTATGGTGTCATGCAGGTCCTGCACTCAATTGGCTCGTCTCTCTGGTATCTCGCATCAAGACGAGTAGGGATTGACAACCGGTAAAGTGCAATATGCGCTGACAGCCGATCGAGCAAATACGCGAAGCAGGTAGAATGCAAATGCCACAACTGACTTGCATGGTAAATTACCGTGCTTAAATAGCATGCAATGTGTGCTTGCATACTATTGGTTAAACGTCGTTTAACGTGGTTAAACGGCAATTTGCTTTTTTCTCATTGGTGCAACGTAAATAGATTTGAATTTTATTTACGCAATATGTCACCGATTGATTTGTGTCGTTACAACACTTTCCTCTCTGAAAAAAAAAGAAAAAAATATTCCTCTCTGCGAGGCTAGATAAGAAATGCATGACAGAGTTCGAACCAAGTTAAGCAAAAATATGATGAACCATAAGTGCTGGGCTTAAATATGCTTGTTGGTTGCTTCAACAATGATATGATGCCAGGTAACCACTAGGAATTGCTACACAAATTGTTAGCTCTAGTGGACGGTCATAGCACGTGAGGCAAAATAGAGCAGTGTAAGTTTTTGGAGCCGCAGCGTGAAGATTTCGAGGTAAATCGCCTCTGAATTTGCCAGGTTTAAGATAAAAAACCTAAGCAGGTTGGATCGTTGTCAGTGTTTGTATACGACCAAAGGAGCTAAAGTGCTCGACGTTGTGGTCATGGCATTTGTAGTGGTCTTTGTGAAATGGATAAAGTTGAGATATGCATTGAAAGTGGCCTGTACCATGATATGAAGCTGATCACTACTTAGTGTTGCTACACGAAAACGTTAGCAACTAAGTAGCTGGTCATACCAAAATAGGCAGTGTAATGTCATGTGTGAGAAATACATTATAATGTAAATATATATACATTAAAATCAAAGGTAACTGCATAAAAATATGTACACGAACATTGCCTCAGAGATGGCATAATACCAAAGAACTGTTCAAAAATGCTACACAATTGTTAGCTAAGAACAGCTGGTTATGCCACGTGAGACAAATACTAAAAATTAACGTAAAGTAAAAAAAAATTTTATAGTTAAATGTTAATGTTTAAAAAAAATTAATTACGCGTTATACAAAG
>JAQBSW010003815.1:0-77399 GCA_029291075.1 Eudiplozoon nipponicum
TAGATGTTGCAGGTGGTTGCGGTGGGGAGTGGCCACTGTATGGTCGGTTCAATAACTGCGAAAAATGTTCAACCCATCTTGCGATTTTGCCATTGACATCAGAAATCAAGTCTCCTGTTGCGCTGCGTAGAATTGTCTCTGCATTGCGCTTACCGGATGCTTTACGTATAAGACGGAAGAGACCCCCGAAATCACCGACGTTTGCAGCCGATTCCATGGCGGAAGCCATTTCATCCCAGTACTGCTTACGGTCAGCCCGAGCCGACCTCGTGGTTTCACGTCTCAGGTGGCGATAATTAGGCGCGTTATTCATCCGGGCATCTCTTGCTTTTTGTGACGCCCGCATCGTGTGTTCAGAGATCCAGTCTTTATGGTGACTTTTGATGGTTCCGAGCGTTTCAAGCGCAGCTTGCTGAGTAGAGAGTTTCAAGTTATTCCATTGATGCTCCACATTGGTTTTATCTACGGCATGAGTTCCACCGTCAGCGGCAGTCAACTTTGCAGTGATTGAGGCAGATAGCGCTGTACAGCGGGATGGGTCCGTTAGGGCAGCAACATTCAGGCGTTTCGTAGGTTGACGGCGCCGTCGGGACTTGAGATGGAGCCTCAATTTGGCACGTACTAGTGTGGTCGGACCCTCCTCGGTTGCCAGTTTCAGCTCCTCGGTATGACCTGCAATCTTCGACAGAAGACATCCAACGCGACCGTACCAGAATGTAGTCGATCTGATTGGCTGTGTGACCATCGTTTGAATACCAGGTGAGCAAATGCTTCCGAGGGTGTTGGAAACGCGTATTGGTATCCAACCTCCAAACCCACCTAGTATGTGTCTGGTGGATGAGTCAGAAGGTCCTGTTCGTGCGTTCCAGTCACCAGCAACAAACAGTATGTCGCCTCTGGAAATTCCGTTGATGGTCTCTTGCAATTGGTCGTAGAACTCATCTTTCACATCTGAATCAGCTGCGAGGGTTGGTGCGTAGACGGCTACGACTGTGATGTTAAAAGGTTTCCCTCTCAGTCGGACCGTTGCGATCCTCGGTGATACAGGATTCCAAGCCAGCATGGCTCTGCGCTGTAGGACCAAGTAAATGGCTACACCGTGTTGTCCGGACCCGTCAACTGGTCCGCTGTGATGCATCAAGTATGTTGATTTTGCCGACGGTACTTTTATCTTCGTTGATCCCGTGCCGGGCAGTCGGACTTCAGACAGGCATGCAACTTCAATCTGGTAGTCATATAAAGAGTTGGCCGTGATTGCTTGGCTGCCGATATCAAGCAATGTTCGAACATTCCAACACCCGAAATAAAAAGGTGTTTTCGCGCTGATAAAACCAGATAGCTTTTCACTTGACACCCTAGCCTCTGGGGGAGCACAGGGCGCGTCGATTGCCGGGGACGCCGTAGCATGATCGGTATTCATAGTTTGTGACATTTTCATGGAGTTTCTTGGGAATTTGGTACAAGTGGTGTCCCCTCACCACTCGGCTTTTTGATCGAGGACGCACCTCTAGCCTTTGCACATCCAAGCGCAGTCTGCAAGGCAGCAGTAAATAGTATGGTTGCCGGTGACTGTTGAGAGCTCATTCGCCATTCGGAAGTACGGGGTACTGTCCAGGAGTCCATGTAATCCTGTGGCTGTATTGTATTCACGCTAATGAGTCTTTCTTACCCTCTTGTCATGGACTCCGACATTCTACAAGGATGGGCCATTGCTCCCACCTTGCTTCATTGTGTTTTCGATGCAGTTTTTGCTGAGGTCGAGACATTACTTCTCATGGTAAAGATTTGCGGGGTGGCCGGCTTACTTATCTCGGATAAGCAGCCAAGGAAGTATAGCTCCGGAGAAATTGCCTATTCGATGCTAACTAAAGTTGAACGGTCTTTATGACAAATTTTTATCCAAAGCCTCTGTTCGTGCTGAATGGCACCTCGTTGCCTAGAATGTCTGATTAAACTGAACGGATCGGTATCTCACGAAATTACTTGAATCAAGGTTGTTAGCTTGAGATAAAAAATAATTACTTCATATAAATATATTATGTTTTATAGATAAACAAACTGCAGCTGGATTTAAGTAAGAAGAAAAAGCATATTCGGGCATTTGGCTTAAACTGGAGGCGATGCAAGTAATTCATAGATTTTTTCCTTTCTTAAAACTCTGTCCACATTGACATTTTATTTTTTGCTTTATCTTTAAATATATTTTTGCACAAAGAATAGGTACAATAAAGATATTTGCCAGTATAAACTAAGCATTGACTAATGTAGCAAAGGTAAAGATCGGTTTAGTTCATATTGGGAACTCATCATGTACTGCCAAGACAAGTCTCGACCTGGGACTCTATTCATTGAGCTTCCCAAACGCACAACACAATTTTAATTAACAAAATAACTTTCGTTTGGTTAGTCTGTCTCTCAAGTGGAGCCTATGTAGCATCTTCGACATTAATTTCAAGCTAGATACATCCAATCTGGCATAATACACACCGCACCACGAAGAGAAATGCTATTAAATTGATGATTTATACAATTGAAGCATTATTTATTGCGCAGCGATAAACCCCGTTATCTCTCTCTATATATATATATATATATATATATATATATATATATATATATATATATATATATATATATATATATATATATAAATAAACTAAGCATTGTGTGAAGAAGCAGAAGCAATAAAAGAAGGCAAAGATTTACAGCCATTTTGGTCTTGATGCATTTACTATGCAAACCACTGTGAAATATTCCGAAGATATTTAAGTAAAGTATACTGCCAGTTTTTCATATAGAGATTTTATGGATGACTGATTGTAATTTCCAACGTCAGCACAGCTTTGTAAATCAACGTATTCGCTCAGCTTTGATTAGGTTATTGCAAGCCGAGAGTCAGAATTCATTGCCAAAGAGAAAAATTTACGACCAGACCAATTTCTATTAAACTCCTTTTTCATGTAAAATCCCCGTGATAAAATGTCAAGAAAAAACGAGTGCGTTGGTTGGGGCATTGTTTGAGAAGGCCAATTACATATCCTACTCGCCAGGTTTCAAAAACTACTTCGGTGGATACTTGGAGCCGCAGTAAGGGTAAAATAACCATCTCGTAACTGGACAATATTATTTGCGGTCTTGATTACGCCGGACCGTACCCTTAATAATCAAGAGCTGTTTGAATTTTCAAAAAATAATCGGAGGCCTAGTGAAAAAAACGGTTAGTATAAAGGTCTGGTCAATTCGGATTTATTGGCCAAGATTCTTGTGAAGCATACTGTGTGAGAGATCTGTATCTCATTTTCTGGATGCATGCAAGCGATTGTTCACGCAGCCTAGATGGTGTTCGAATTGAAATCACTCGACCATAGCTTAACGGACCGAGGTTCCATCCTCTTTTTTAGCAGAGTTAAGAACACACGCCAATCCTATTCTGGCATACATCAATAATCTTGTTCATATCTCTTCATTAAATGACCTTAATCTAATATTTCTGAAAAACGTCACGTTTTATATTATGGTAATAGCATATTTAAAGTGCCTATTCATTTCGTAAAATGACATTTTACGTATGTGAAATACAAGCAGTCTTCTAAGATCGGCATATAAATGCTAACAACCACGATTCACTGAACTTTCCGCCTAAAGCAGATATTACTTCGAAAAGTAATTTCTGAGGGCTAATTATCTATCCAGGTTATTAAAGGTACCACTTCCGAAAATAATTCGACGAAGCAATATATATGTGCATACACATACACTCACATATCTCTCTATATATATATATATATATATATATATATATATATATATATATATATATATATATATATATATATATATATATATATATAACTTTGATTGCAAATTATATGCAAAATTTTTAGACGAAAATTGACAGACGCGATAAACCAAGTGTGACAAATGGTTATTCTGACCAATGGCCTTAGCAACCTTAATACGTTCGTCTTGTGTAGGTGAATCGCATACATTAAATTTGTGATAATAAAATGCATAAATAAATTGAATTTACAAAACAATAAACACACTTACAGAAAACCAATGCATCGACATTAAAGAAAATTAAACATAGAAAACTGATGTGTTCTGGTACAAATAAAGCTTTACACATCAAAAGATTAAGATTGGCTGAGTCCTATACATACTATTTAACAAACATCCATCCGACATGTTTACAAATGTTAATGAAAATTTGTCAATAAAATAAACGAATCGGAGGTTAAGATGTAAAGTTTCGGCCTTTGCATACAGTTTCTAAATGACATAAATACGTTAGTTCGACTGAAGTTCAAGCAATACTAACCTAATGGACATACACACGTGTATATATATATATATATATATTGAATTGAAGTTATGTAACAGGATATTTTAATAGATTTTTTGTCAATATAATTTAAGATATCATATATATATATATATATATATATATATATATATATATATATATATACTTACAATTTATGAGGTTGGATTACAATCTGTATTTGGTTGTGAGGAATGACAATGAACATACATACTGCATCGGTCGTCGCGCAGAATAAAAACGGTCGCCTCATCTGTGAGTCGTGCGAGGTGGGCAGGCTAAATCACGCTAAAACAGACATCTTCTTCTCAGATTATCAATTACCCTTTTTAGATGCTATGGATAAGGTGGTGTTGATCATATCACTGATCCCAATATCGGATTTCCAAATATCGAACATAGTTCAAGTAAAATAACATTTATTAAACCTATGTTAGCTTTTTTACTCCAGTGCATTTCATGTGCGAACATTAAAACGGACTGGACAACAAGAACTCTTCCACGTACGTTAGATAAATTAAAATCGATAGATGTCGCGTAATTGTGAAAACCGCAAGAGACCTGTATTGCCGATTTACCCTACCTTAAAGCTGACTTGGCCATAAGGATCTTGCGTAGAAGTTTATTTTGCCTCACTTCTATGTTATCTAAGCAAATATATACCTAGTAACTAGGTCCCTCTCTCATAAATCTTTAATAATTTGTGTGCATAATTTTTTTCAAAATTCGTATTGTTCAATTTTATATGCGGACTGTAAACGAACACTTAGTCGTCCATTCCTAGTGAGGATGGTTTGTATTCAGAGTTTTCCTTCTCCTAGATAGTCTGCCAACCAAGGCTGATGAAAACTATCTGCCCACATACTAGTGGCCAAAGTTTTCTTCAGCAGTCGAAACCTGTCCGTCGCGTCTTGCACGCATGCTCCTATTCCGACACCACAAATTTACCAATGAAAGTTACTACGCAGTCAGACCAAACTCGAGGCTTCACATGAAACGAAATGAAGGCCATGTCCTTTCTAGATCATACAAGGTTCGTGCTAACAATCCCGGACTGACTGGCTTTTGCCCGCCCGTCGTTGCTTTACCCTAATGCTGACTTGGTTATAATGTTGCTGTGTAAAGGTTTAAACTGCCTCACTTCTGAGTTTTCTTGATAAATATGTTTAAGGTAACTAGGTTCTCTCTCACTCACCCAAACTCTAAATTATTATTTTTGTCGATATTTATTTAAATTTCCCCCGTTTCTTATATTGCGGTAAAACATTAGTTTCTTTTTTCTTTTGTATGAAAGCGCATGATGATGATGATAATGTGCATAAATTATTATATTGGTATTATTAAAAATTCTCTTTTTTATTCTTCTAATGGTTATATGGCAGTGAAGCATTAATTACTATGGGATTTTGTACTGCTATGCATTATAATGACGATAATATTAATTCAAACATACAGTGCCGCGTTGATGCGTATATTTAACAAAAGGAAACAGGTAAAATCATGTCATATAGCCAACTTTTTCAGTGATCAAGATAATCCAGTTCTGCAAGAGTATGCGCTTAGGAACTAAAACAATTTTAATATTATTGACACGTGAAGGATCTAAATAAGATGAATGAACATTGCCGTTTCGAAATAATAAAGTTCAGGTTACTAATTTTGACAAACACTTCATATAAAATCGGCATTTCGATATATAGTAAATTGTGGCTTTTTACTGTTGATAAGGAAAAATTATAATTCTGAAATAGAGAACCATAAGTGGTCATTAAAAAATTGAGTTAAAAACTAGTCTGTGAATATCGTGAATGCCTTTATAGTCAAACCACATATCAAAGAATAAGATAACCTTGCGAAATATACCAAATAGACATGTTATTGCTGATTATTTTAATTGGAAGACCATTATTAGAACCTAGGTTTGCAACACCTAATACATACTTGCATATATACCAGTTCTCCGCAACAAACAGTATTTAACTGTTATATATTGAATTGAATGATGTCATGCTTACCGCGAAATGTGATAACTGATATCGATCAAGGCTAGGGTGTATGGATTTACCGGAGTAACAGGTGTTCAGAAATTGTTGTAATTCTCAATTTCGGTGAACTATAGCATAAATTAATATCAATCATAATGGAACCATGTTCCGACTCGGAAACGATAGTGTTCGTACCATGTACCTTTTCGGTACAATAATGTTGGTATCAGTTACTAACACAATAGCCACAGTGTTAGTATCCTTTACAGACTCGATATATATATTATATAGTGTGAGTTAGCATTGAAGTCGCATTGTCGTTGACTTTAGATGATGTTAGCTTCACTATTACTCGTTTACACATTCGTCTAGGAGATTGTACCGCCCTATTATTCCACATTCTTCTACCAAATATATAGTGCATAAAGGGCGTAATACCGGCTCCTACTGATGAGTCGCCAGTAAGCACGAAACGAATGTGCATGAGATTATACTTTCCGTTCATGCTGACTTTGGTTTATCCTTCTGGTCACAACTGAACTAATTTGTTACTAGGTTCGCAACACCTAATACATACTTGCATAATTAGCACCGCTTCATAATCGGAAAATGAATTCTAAATATGAAATATTTTGATAAATGTTTAAATAAATTGAATACAAAATCCAATCAAATTTCGATAGGCATATTCCAACTACCTCCAGTCGCAAACACCGACGTGTTTCAAAATTTCACGGTCATATGAAACACAAAATAAGAGGTGAAAGATAATATCTGGTCACTGAGAAATAGCTAAATGAGAGGAAAGTACACTTTAAACTTTTGATCAAATTTTGTTCAGTGATAGGGAGTGAATTCTAAATTGAGCTAACCAGGGAATAAGTGTCACGAGCTTTATTGTCAAAAATGAAAGCAAGTAATTTTATGTCTGTGTTTACTTTGCTCGGTTATTACGTGACCAATGGCCTGGATTAAAATTAAGGGAAATACGAAAAATTGAAAAAAACGACGAACTGTGAATATTCAGAACATATAAACTTACAAATTATCAAAATTTATTTTCTATTTAATTATAAAATACCCATATTTTTAAGATAATGTACCGAATATAACATCACTTTATAGATAATAATATTAATAAAAATAAAAATAATAATAAATACATCTTAGTAGAGTGTGATAGAGTGACAAGCCTAGATATTATATTCAAGTATAATAATGCCACGTTGCAAGCAGCAATAGAGTGCGTTAACCGTTTACTAACTTAATTTACGAAAATAAGTATCATGGAAATATTAAATATAAGAATGACCGATTTTATAAGTAAGTGAAAGGTTACTACTGTAGTGCAGCTATACATAGCACAAACTACCTTGATTATTTTCTGATAAAATATGAATTATACATACTTATTGTTGATTACACAATTAATAAATTATTGAGCATAATTACACCATTGATTTTAAGTGCTAACGTAATAGCATTGTGTGCACTCAAATAAGGCACTCTGAAATGAGTGAAATAATCCAATAGGAATGTAGCTTTAAGTAAACACATAGTACTGCGGATAAGGAAATTATGCCTGTTGTGAATCGGCACGGATTTATTTCAATAAGTGCTTTCTCCTATGAACAATAACGAATCTAGGATCAACTAAATTAGATGAAAAAGAATTCTGAGGGAGCTTAACCAACACTACAGAGATCAGACTATAAAGACAAGACGAATAGAGAATGACGGAGCTAAAATGTGTGATGAAACATAATAAATTAATACAAACAATATCGCTCATTGTGTGATGCCGCTCCAACAGTGTGGTAGTGTAGCTTCGGTTATTATACCGGGGAAGGATTCATTCGCGACGACTGTGGTTAATGCTCTGTTGAGGTCAAAAGATGGCAGGCTATTTCTCAGTAAAGATAATTAGAAAACATTCGACATTTTCGGATGTCTTAAACGAACGACGTGAACTAGTGGCATTTGATTGTGTTAGATGAATCTGAATTTCGAAAGGTTGTAGTGCCTAGAAACGTCGATGAAAATTAGGATTAGGGAAGCAAATTACCCAGTCCTCCCTGTAATCTCCATGCTATGTGGGAAACCAATTACCCGTTCTTCATTGTGATCTTATGTAATAACGGGTTGCTAATAACATGTTCATCATTGCCTCATTTGTTTAAAATGAGCAAGCAGCACAACGACAATTGTTTGTATTCTTTGTACTTGATGTGAAAGGTAAAAACAAGCTCGGAAAGAAGTCATTCCATGAGGATGCCATCAAAAGAACCGGTGGCTGTGATATTCCATGCTATGTTACTAGTAAATCACGAGATAAGCAATAAAAAACGGGAACCGGTATATCTATTAATGAATTTAATGTGAAGACTTAAGCCATGGACTAGATCAAGTTGCACACCAAGTGTATCAACATCCTCTATCGAGGATGGATAATGTGTAGTAGTGCAGCTAAGCACAGCACATTCTGTCTTGTTTAATCGGTGATAAAAAGGATATAATTAGAAATAAATAAGTAAAATATTAGGCATATTTATAATAGAGAATTCAAGTAACTAACAACATTATGCGCTTTAAAATAGAGCTTTCTGATTTGAGTAGAATATTTGAATAGAAATACAGCTTTCAGGAAGCATATACCATTGCAGATAAGAAAATTATCTGCTTTGAATGTACACAGTTTTGCGAGCATGAGTTAAATAAATAAATACATGACTTGGATGCATAAACGGAAACATTTCTGTGATATAAAACTAAATTCGAGTAAATCTGTACTCCAATACGTATTTCCTTCTATGGATATTTTGGTCGTTGTGGTATTAGCTGAGATGAAATATAAACTGAGGGCACTTATCCACTATATATATATATATATATATATATATATATATATATATATATATGCATGCAATTACATTATAACGTACGGCGGACCTAGTAAAGAACAAGTTTAAAATGACCAAAAGCATATGCCAGTCTGTTGTGCATATGCGTTCTGTGCTACTGGCTAATCACGACTGCGAGCCGCCATTACGCCACAAACACACTATTTACTTTGCCAAGAAATGTGGGGCTGCTGGACGGTGCAAGCTCCAAAACGTACGTGTATTTGACTGGGCAAAACTCGTCGCAATCAGCAGGAATTTTGGATTTTTCAACAAAATTAGATGCTCTGATGAAGCAGCATTAACAACTATTTTGCTGCACTAACCATTACCACACACACAGGATTTTACCATTAATGTGATACTGTATGTGACTTAATAGAAATTTCTGATACAGTGGTGGCGCTCGACCACTGTTACGGGTTCCCATTTCCGGCACGTCAATAAATGGAGGCTAGACTTACAGTCTAGACCATTCACTCAAGATCATCATCATAATGCACAG
The DNA here is from genome assembly GCA_029291075.1 of Eudiplozoon nipponicum. Classification (NCBI taxonomy): domain Eukaryota; kingdom Metazoa; phylum Platyhelminthes; class Monogenea; order Mazocraeidea; family Diplozoidae; genus Eudiplozoon; species Eudiplozoon nipponicum. Next base: position 9,715 of record JAQBSW010003815.1, read on the forward strand.
ATTAAAATAGTCGCTTTTCTCTTCAAATGGCGATAGTTGGAGACAGCTATTCTAACCTTCGCGATTCCCATACTCACCCTGTCAGACATATTGCCCGAGTTAATGGTAGACCTGTCAGGTAAACCAGTTAACTATGCCCAGAGTTGGAGTGAGTGGTGGATGATCTTGTAAATTTATCTTACATTAAGAGGGTGTGAATTTCAAGAAGCAAAACGGAACAAAAACTGTTGATTTATTCAAAGTGGCACGGCAGACTCTCGATTGCCTAATAATAATACGATATCGTCTGCATAGTCAAGATTGACTAATCTACCAACCGGGAGAGCTTCAAAGCCTACACCTCGGACGTATGGAAGAGTTTTGTTCATAATTGCATCTATTACAAATATAAACATAAATGTTGAAATTGAAAAGCCCTGACGAAGTGTTAAATTGATGTGAGTCTAAACACAAGAGAGCATGTATATTTAAAAATTTGGTGGGCACACTAATTTTCGTCAGAATGTCGAATAGGGCATTGTGATTGACTGAGTCAAATGCAATCTTAAAGTCAAGAAAGACAGCGATTGTGGGACTGCGATATACATGTCGCTTTTCAAGAACTTCATCATCATCATCATGCACATCCACAATATGTCCGACGAGGTGAGAATACGGATCGCGAAAGCTAGAGAAGCTTTGTTGATCCTTCGTCATTTATGGAGAAACGCGAATATTTCACTTTGCCTAAAAGGTCGTGTTTGCAATGCATCTGTACGCGCAGTCTTACTATATGCTAGTGAAACTTCGCCTCTTAGAGTTGATGATTTGAGACGCTTACAGGCATTCAATCATCGTTGTTTGAGAAGAATAGACATTTTGGTTACCAACAGAGAATAACTAACGTTGACATCCGTAGACGTATTTTTGGATCTGACAATAAGTGCTCCTCGCTAGAAGAACAAATAAGGCTCCATCAAATTCGTTGGCTCGGTCACGTTTTGCGCATGCCCTCATTTCGATTGCCCAGTAGATCTCTGTTCTCTCATCCAGCACCAAATTGGCGTAAGAAACAAAGTGGGCAGATTTTGACATGGCAGAAACAATTGAAGTCACTTATATCCAAATAAGGTAGTATAGGACCCACTCGTCTACCAGGATGGGGTCCTCGTGCTCATCATAGTTCTTGGTTAGAAACCCTTAGCGATATGGCATCAAATCGAGCTCAGTGGCGATCTTGTTGCAGATGTCTAGTAGAATCATCTTCGTAACTTTCTTTTCTTAGTAGGGCAAAGTTAGCTGAGAGGTTTGGTTTGTTTATGACGTGATACAGTGAAATCCGCAAGGAAGCTGTATTGCTGATGTCGCCTTGCCCGAATGCTAATTTGGCCATAATGGTGTTGTGGAGAGGTTTAGTTTGCCTTATTTCTGTGAGTTATCCTGATAAATTTACTTATAGTCGCAAGGTATTCTCTCTCTCTCTCTCTCTCTCTCTCTCTCTCGCGAAGTAAACACCAATCCCATTGTATTTAACCAGTCTTCGAACAACAACAAAACTACCGTCAGTGCGTTGCGACTGGTGGTAGTTTTGTTATGTTGTTAGACGACTGGTTGAATACAATGGGACTGGTGTTTACTGCAAGCTCGCAAACTTGATTTAAAGAAAAAACATGGCTTTGCAATTCGTATTGCTCATGATTATATGTGGACTGTAAAAGAACACAATAACTTGTCTTAAATTAAAAATATAACCAATTTGTCTTGTCCTAACGGGAATAAAGTTTTATTCACGTGCAATAATTTATATAGAATTCGAGTTAAGCACCATGATGGCTGGAACAGTAACCTCATTCAACATAGAACGAAAGAGGTTAGGAAGCTCCAGAAAGTATAACGCCACCCTCCATAGATAAGCTCGGAAACAGATAATCGGGGCCTGCAGATTTGCGACGTAGGCTTGAATCCGTATTTATAACCATGATGGTTGTTCAAGATTAATATTCCCCACTGTTAACACAGGTATACATTCGGGGTTCAGAACTGCGCAGATGCACAAGAAAAATAATCTTTAAAGTGTTCAGCCCATCCATCAAGTCGACTTATTTTATCGATTATAAGATGATTGTTACTATAATTTATAGTTTAGCTAAGTTAATTTTCTCTGATCCGTTGTGCGAATTAGTTGGAACAAACACAGGATATTACCTAATGTGAACGCTTCTTCTATATATTCGGCGTTTATGGTCGAAAACAATTCGAGATCGACTTTTAGACCGCGTTTAAGTTGACATCTTACATCACTATGATTATTATTATAAGCCGAGATAGCTGCAATTTGGCGCCTAGTTTCGAGAAGCTCCATAGGTTTTACAGAGACCCAATAATTATTTCTACGGGAGCCTATAATACACATACATTGGTACTTGCTTTGTGCATAGTGGAACTTATCTTCATCTATCGTAAATGCGAATTTTCGTTAGAATATCTTCAATTTTTTGCCGTAAAGACAGTTTGTCGAGTATGCTTACATCTATTTTAAGTTTATTTGACTGATTTTAACACAAAACTGTAAAAAAATCTAGAATGGATAAATATATGGCCCGAATTTGCATAATTATTTCAAAACGAAGGATAATACTTGATTCAACAATGCCATCTATAACAAATTGCTACATGATCACTTTGAGTCCGTCGTTGTACGGGAGCTGTCTACACAGTGTTTCATGAAGCCAGAAAATGGGGGCGTCGGTATTGTTCTTAGTTCGCGAGCTGAAGTTTGTTTAGCTGAATGGATCTCTGTTAACAGTCGAATTTGTGCAGCACGCTTAAATAAATCCACTAAAAGCAATGCTACAAAACTTAAACAGAGTTGCCTTCTCAATTTATCTGCTAATGCTCCCACGGATTGCAGCACAGGCGACAGTAAAGACGCTATTTACTCTGACCTAGGCTCTTTTCATGAATACTCAAGTTGGGCGCTTAAGTAATGAAGAGAACCCCCCAAAGAACAGATCAACTAGTCTTCCACAACAGTTCACAAATTACAATTAATTTGAATTTGAGGCGGATGAGAGGCAACATTATACAATTCAGATGTAAATCGATGTAGTATTTGTAGTAGTTACAATCAGACTGACAACAAACTGGTGAACAATTACACAGACAAAATGTTATTCTAATTTTGAACGCTCAAAGCTACAAGAGCGAATAATACTTTAAGCTACATCCTGTGAAGTTACCAAAAGGAAACAGCAATTTGATGAAATATGTAGGATAAGCAAAATTAGCAGAAAAATTACTTTTATTCATTAACCAAAGCAGCAAGCCAGGACAAGACTCAGGACACAGGTAGAAGATTAATCAGATCTCAGACTTTATTTTGTTGAATAAAATCTCTAATACATGCGCTGGAAATATCTATGTCTACGGACCAAAAGATAAATACTAAAACATGCAACAAAATAGCCACTGGGCATGGTTCGGCACTAAACCAAGCAACGTCACCAACTGACACATGTGAAAAGCTAGAGGTCTCATCTTGGTAAAAAAAATTGTTCTTTACTTTTCAGTTTGTTTTTGGTTGATGTTATGCTTTTTTCATATAAAAATCTTTCCATCCTGTGCTCTAAGCGAATCTCACCCTGCCTTAAATTATAATGTTCTACTGGACCTGTGGACTGAAGTAATACAGAAAACGTGACAGAGCCATCGCAATCGACAGTACCTCATTTTCTTATCTAACAAGAATTATTTACTGTCAGATCCTAAAATGAATTCGCAGATTCAGCATTGCATAGACGTTGTTGACGACCTATATGGACTGTGCTTCTCAGGCAACAATGGTATGATGTCGGTAAGCGTATAATAACGTCTCACTAGCGTATAATAAAATTGGACATATATATATATATATATATATATATATGCATTGTATAAACTACCTTCAAGGTAAAGAGGCACACTCTCATTAATCAATAGATGGCGAATCTTAGAACAGGCTACTCTTTTTTAGCGATTCTCATAATATCGTGACTCAAATTTATGATACTCTTAACAATAGATTTGAATTTGTTGAAAACTGAAAAATCTTCACCATGCAGCCAGAGAGATCAAGTGAGTAACGTGTGATTTTGTATTAGAATCGTACACATCGCGGATGCAAATTGCATATCGAAAAAAACTTCACGACTGCTAACCGATTCAAAGTGGCTTTAGCAGGATCTTGATTGTCAAATAATAATACAAACATCATCATCATCATCATCATCATCATCATCATCATCATGTCCAGCCATACAAAATGTTTCACTGCCATATAAACATAAAGAGTGAAAAAATTACATAAGTGAATTTAGACAAGTTATTAGTGAGATTTACGATAGGGAGAGACAGAGAGAGATAGAGACATAGAGAGAAGGAATACCTTGCTACTATAAGTAAATTTATCAGGATAACTCACGAAAATGAATCAAACTAAACCTCTCCATAACACCATAATGGCCAAGTTAGCATTCGGACAAGGCGACACCAGCAATATATATATATAATATACAACCATGCAATAACACAATATTGCTTGCATAATCGAGTTCGTCTAATCAACCACAGGGGAGAACTTCGACGCTTACATCCTTTACGCAAAGAAGGAAATAGATGGTAATTGCATTTATTACAAAACTGAGCACACACCAAGAAAGTGGATATCCTAGACCAATGTCAAAATTGGCGGCAACGATTTGTGACAATTCATTTTTGATTATGGCGCGGCCGGAACCAATTGTGCAGAGCTCGTATATTTAAAAAATTATCAGATGACATTTCTGTAGAATATTAAATAGAACGTTGCGATCCATTAAGTAAAATGCTCTCACAAGATTGACGATTATTTTGAGACGGAAATATACATATCTCTGGTCGAGTGGTTTAAAGTATGAATATGAACAATACAAACTTTTCTTGGTCGGAATCCGGCATGTTCTCTCCTAATAAGTGGTTCATGCCAAGTTTAGACATAAAGTAAAAAATCGAACTGCATCACCTAGATAGACTAAAGTCAAGGTTATACATGATGTTTATCAGTCAAAGTACGATATCATGTAGTTAAGATGGGATTGATGGTCGACTCGCCTAAAGCAACAATCAATTTGTCAACGTGTGACAAAATATCACCATCAATGTTAAATAAGCGCAATAAAAGATCATCAGGACCTGCAGCCTTGTGACGCTTAAGTGACTAGCCTGCATTTGGTATTTCAAAATCCGTAATTCGTTATATGTATTGCCGATACGTGTGCACCTTCCAGGATGAAGAATTGTCCGTTTAACTGTTTTGCCCACCGATCATGACGAAACATTTGATTGGTCAGTGCTACGATAATTTTGTGTTCCGCAAAAAAATCAATTTCCTCAGGTTTGTTACACGAATAAATTGTAAAATACTTCCATTGTTACCATATGTGAACGCATCTTGCATCTGCTTAGCGTTCTAGTTCGAAAAGATACGAGATCATTTTTCAGAATATGTTAAAGTTGGCGTTTATTAGATCCAGAAGAAAATCGTGGTAGATTTATCAGATGCCAAATAGCCAATTCTGCGGAACCAGCAATGTCGCATATGCAAAACATTTCATCAACATAGTGGGTCGTATCTTAGTCCACATTATATACTAAGTTACTACTTTAACGGCCAGGTAATTGCGATTTGAGAAAATTAACCTATTATTGTTTGGAAGAAAGCTGACCGCTCTTACTTACGAGTATGTATAAGATATCGAAAAACTATGAGTGGAAATCTGAAGCGGGCGAGTGCATGATCCTAATAGAAAGATTTTTTCTAAACTAATGGTAGTCCTGACGGCAACACGTGACCAATTTGAGTTTACAATTGCCTGATAAATAGAGGACGAAATGCGGGAAGCGCCTTACCCTACGCCTGAAGTTAGTTCTACCCAAATATAGTTCATTTTCTGGACACCATTATCATTGCACATTGACCTAAAAGTGTATCTGACATTAAAATTAAATTCCTTGTGACTCAAGTGCCCAAATTGAGCATTAATGTCATCCATAACTAACAATATAGTAGTAGAGAACTAAGATCGTATAGGAAAGCGTCTTTTATGTCATGTGCTGGATTTTGTAGGAACTTGTGAAGGTACAACGACATGGCAATGCTGCTTAATGTTTTTTAGCATGGACCTCAACATTACCATCATCATCCTCATTATCGCAAATATGAATCCAAGAGTATTTAATAATTGATATTTGACTGACACATAATCACAATAAAAATCATTTTATAATTATAACAAATACTTTATAATTGTTAGAGGATAGTGAATTTTGAACGGAAGGATTAAGTTTAGAAACATAGCGATCTAGACTACGCATCATCATTTAGGTCGTAAAATTTAAAGTAAGGTGGAAGCGACCATGTAGCTTCTTGCTGTTTTCACTAAATCACTTTAAAAAACATGGTCATACCTCGCAGTTAACTAAGTAAAGAAAGTTAAGAATACCATTACTTGAAGCGTGCAACACAATCGCGACTGAGTTTAAATCGATGCCATACCGCACAGTTTATAACCAACTGTAATACACACATGGACCGCATTCCGATAAATGAACGGACCTTATACAGAAAAAATTAATCGTGGTTGAATTTAGCTTTTTCTGCCATGTAAAATCCATCCACCTTGTTTCTTACACCAACTTAGTCCTGACTGAAGGAGCATTATTCAACTAGGCAATCGAAATGAACGCATACGCAAAATGTGATTGATCAAGCGCAATTGATGGAGTCTTATTCGTTTTTCCAAAGAAGAGCACATATTCCCCGATCCAAAAATATGTATATGGATTTCAGCGCCGCTTATGCATTGTATGGATTTTGCATGACTCACAAAAACGTCACAGCCGTAAGAAAATGTTAGAGTTTATTTTCTGATACTGACAATACACTTAAAGCTAGCGTCCAAAATGGCTCCTTGCAACCAAAGTCAAGCTTCTTGTCTGCACATGGATTGAATGCTTGTAATACCAGGATAAATTACGCCGAATTCTGGCCCTTTTAGAAATACATTTTGAGCAAATGGTGTTCATTATATTTGGTGGACAAACGATTTAAGAAGAAAATTGAAATCAAACCAACTGACAGGTTGTGCTAGTCAGTCTTGAATGTTAGATCCAGACGTACGTGAATCCGAATCACACAGGCCCCACTAGGAATGGGCGACTTAGTGTTCCCACAAACAAACATAAAGAAGATTATAATTCATGAATGCATACAGCATCGGCCGATGCGCATGTTAAAAGTCGCCTTATTAACCGATTCCTGCAAGACTGATAAGCAAAGACTACTGCAGATGAGCCAGAAATTGGAGCCCTAGGACTTCAGGCATTTTATGTTAAAGGTCAGATATAGTCATAGCTATGAGTGACACGACGTAGAATTCTATCTAAATGGAAGATACATTGTGAACTCATTGCGCGGAATATAAATTATATTCGAGTAGAACAAAATTCAAATGTAGTGTATGATTTAACGCCACATGGCGTCCTCCAGCCTCTGTACAACTGCGACCACAAAAACAAAGTGTAGCAGATAGTTATGGATTGAATTATGCGTCAAGGGCAGTTCGTTTTGTAATACGCACGTCGAATAGGACTAGCACGTTGAAGATTTGTACTATAATTTTCTATAAAACGGAACTATAATAATAAACCTCAGATAGATGTAAGCAAACTCGAACAGCCGTCTTTACAGCGAAAATATGATTTTCCAAAAGTTTCTTCCATAAGTCTTGATAAAGACAACGTACCGTGGACGAAGATAAGATCCGCTATGCAAAGTGCGCCTACTACTGTATGCGCCATATGGACTCTCCAATAAGTAGTAATTGGACTCTAAATATTCTCGAAACTAGATGCTAAATTCCGGCTAGTTCAGCTAATAATAATACTCGTAAAGCTACAAGACACCAACTTAAGTACAGTCCAAAATTTAATCTTGAATCTTTCTATACCTTAAAAGCTGGAAAGAAGAATGGCTCGCATCAAGTAACAACAGATATTTATAAAAATAAAATATGGCAGATATATTTTCTCGGACATCCGCATCAGTCTCGAACCAGAAAGCATACCTATATCAACAATTAGGAACGCTAATCGTACCGATTTCTTGGAGAGTCGAATATCGTTTCTTTATTAAAAGGCAATCTTTATTCATACGTTAACATTCGTAGCAAACTTCATTTCAGTCATGTCCATGTTATACGCTGTGATTATCTTACGTTGTCCCATCGCTTCGCCAAAATCAAATATAGGAGAAGAACCAGCCAAATTTCGACCAGAACGAAGTCATATAGATAATATTTTACCTGAGGGAAAGTACTTAAATAGTAATATATATAGCGCCGTCCAATATTAGCCGCCTTTCTAGACTTCAAGGGTGCATTTGACCCAATGGATCGAACAATTTTATTCAATATTCTGGTGAAAAGTGGTATGGTAACTAAAGTTGTACATATTATGTGTGCTTTTCAAATAAACTTCTGATCTCATAAGTGACTACGGTGTAGTAACGCCTATATTTACTACTAGCAGTAGTGTCCGTCAAGCATATTCTCATTCCTCAACTGTCTACAGTTGTAATATACACAATTATGAACGATACACTTTCAGACGTTCATGATGCAAGCGTCGAAGTTGTCTGTCGAAGATTAATCGATGGTAATTATTGTATAATTATTCTACTATAGAGAGCATGCTCAGGTCACCTTGATCAAACTGTCACACATCATCCCGACTTTGGGTGTCAAATTTGCATCCATAAATTTAAAGACTTCTATAGCACAATAGTGAGGCGAAGTGAATGAATTTAGTTTACACATCCCATTCACGATCGAAACTCTGCCTGGGTTGGCCCAGTACACCACGCTCGCTCATAGCCAGTCAAACCGAGTATAATAACAGCGATAACCTTTGATGCAGCTAAAAGAAAAATGATACCAGGGTAGAAGGCAGGAGTGCGTGTCATCATTTTGTGGGTGTAAACCACAGCAGATCTCATCCACTCGTTCGGGACGCATTCTTCTTTCCAGATTGTGGTAATTACTTTTTGCAGAACATTCGATTCCTTGTGAGACCACAAGTTTGTGTGACTTGATCAAAAGTTGGAGTCACGATGTTCGTCTCATAGCAATTTAGAAGAGTCCCTTTATCGCTAGCCATGTCGTTTTCAATATTTAAAGAATTCAAGTTTGTTTTAAATGATTGGCGAATTGCGCTTTATGAACTGATGGCATCCTTAATTCTTTGTCAGAATGACCAATGATTTTACTGAACATCGGAGCGTAAACTTAACCTAGGTTGTTAAATTCGACACTGTGCCATTAATAACATTGACCAAATAATAACTTATCCGCCGCGTGTGAAGCAATACTCGATTTCCTTTTATTTTCACAGCAAATACAAACGGACAACGGGTTTGGATTACGTTATAAACACGACCGAAATGCCAGAATATTCTGCTACCAGAATTCGAATACCATTAAACGAAATCCAAAAACTAAGCTACTACCAAATTTCAATGCATTGAAAATAGATATAAAAACGCAGCGGGTCTTCAGGACGACAACGCGCTTGCGAAAAATGAACACGACTACACATAGAATGCTATAAAGGGAATTATATAAAGCCCCGAAGTCTTACAGATTTCTATTCCTTATCACAAGCAGTAACTGCAAAAGTGCCGAACATCACGTAATCAGAACGAGATTACTCTAGGCTGCATAGCCGAATAGGGAATTGCATCTAGCCTAGTGGCGGATAACGTGCAACACAGACTAAATAATGTGACCAAATTAAATATGATCGAAGCATATTAATGTCTTACGAGTTAAAGGTAATTAGTCGTAGGATAATCCCTAGAACTCCATTGTCAAAGTAACAAACCCAGTAGCGTTAAAAGTGATAAATTAAACAGCTTTGAAAATATTTAAGACCGGAAAATAAGAGTCAACATTCTTCGCCTCAGAAACGTGGTCACTACTAACGTAGTAATAATGCATATCATTTACGAAATGTATCATGTGAAAAACATCCAAAATATTTGCAATAAGCCAACATCCGTAGGCAGCGTAAATTCCGTGATGTGACAATCAAACTTTTACATAAAGTCTGTAACAGCTATTAATCTCTGAAAATTATTCAAAAATGAGGAATGCGAACTTTACTACGCCGCTATGGATTCGATCGCGGATAATGTATGTACACAATTAAAGTATTTCGACACAATCTCGGGTTACGTTACCAAATTTAGCGACCCAATGTCTGGGGTACTTGGCACAATTTATATGGCGACGCAAAAAGTGCAATTGCAAATAACGGATAGACACTGTGTACTAGTAAATATTTGTCGGATAAATGAAGCCATTTACGATAACCCTGGTATTTTTCTTCAGTAAAACTACTCTTAATCATTGGCGACTTACTTCAGTATTCGACAGATGTTTCATTGTCGCCAATTTGAAGATGCGTTTAATCGTACCTCCTACGTATCTTGCTAATAATATTATCATATTCAAGTCGTTTTCGAGGATTTTCGCTGTTCCGGCTCACCAAATTATTATTACGTGGGACTTCAATATGCCCAATCGCAACTAACAATGCCTGATTTGAGTCCATTCTTCAACGTTATTTTGTTGATAACCGCTTTTTTTATTGTTTGATATTCAAACAAGTGTTTAATTATATTGTACCTTATTCCTCCTGATAATAATAATATTGTCGTATGCTGTCGTCATCATCATCATTATCATCATGTCCAGCCACAAAAAAGTCAAGTGACTAATGTTTCACTGCCATATAACCATAAGGAGTAAAAAAAAGTATATAAGTGAATTTAGACAAAATTATTAGTGAGATTTACGAGAGAGAGAGAGAGGGGTAGAGAGAGAAGGAATACCTTGCTACTATGAATAAATTTATCAGGATAACTCACAGAAATGAGGCAAACTAAACCTCTCCACAACACCATTATGGCCAAGTTAGCATTCGGGCAAGGCGACATCAGCAATACAGCTTCCTTGTGGATTTCACTGCATCACGTCATAAGCATACTAAACCTCGCAGCTAACTTTGCCCTATTAAGAAAAGTGAGTTACGAAGATGATTCTACTAGACATCTGCAACAAGATCGCCACTGAGCTCAATTCGATGCCATATCGGTAAGGGTTTCTAACCAAGAACTGTGATGCGCACGAGGACACCATCCCGGCAGACGAGTGGGTCCTATACTACCCAATTTGGATCTAAGTGACTTTAATTGTTTCTGCCATGTCAAAATCTGCCCACCTTGTTTCTTACGCCAATTTGGTGCTGGATGAGTGAACAGTGCTCTATTGGGCAATCGAAAATGAGGGCATACGCAATACGTGAGCGAGCCAACGAAGTTGATGGAGCCTTATTTGTTTTTCCAACGACGAGCACTTATTGTCAGATCCAAAAATACGTCTACGGATTTCAACGTTAGTTATTCGTTGTTGGTAACCAATATGTGCTATACTTCTCAAACGATGATCGAATGCCTGTAAGCGTCTCAGGTCATCAACTCTAAGAGGCCAAGTTTCACTAGCGTATAGTAAGACTGTGCGTACAGATGCATTGTAAACACGACCTTTAAGGCAAAGTGAAATATTGCCGTTTCTCTATAAACGACGAAGGTTCGAGAAAGCGGATCTGAAGTATAAATTACTTGTATATGGATAGAAAATTAATGTAATCAATTTTAGTCTATAAGTAGCTTTAATTCAATCGCATTCTATCCATTAACTATGCTTATTTTTAGATATGGACATGTTTTGAGGGTCTTTGCACATCTTACATGAGAATTGCTTGCTCCATTTAAGGTTTCATGCTATACTCCTATTTATTCAAATACTATACCTACAAGCATAAGTGTCTCTTATTTTCGTATACGTATAATTTAAACTGTTTTTTTGTATGTATTGCCAAATTAATACTAATATTATAATTAAATAGAAAAGAGTATTTTGCTGTGAAAACTCCATTGCGCATGAATTCTTAAGGATGTACAGAAGACTCTGAGTCAACAGAACGCGGCAGGACTATTTCCCAGTCTAAAACGAGAGGAACGACATGGTTTAAAACGTCTAAATGTGCCGTCAAACCATCCTAAATTCCGTAAACAAATATATTGTGGATTTATAGTGCAATAGCGGCCCTTACTAGTGAGACTCTAGTGTGCATGTGTACATTAGATAGTAAACATATTCAAATCGGAAGACATCCAACGATTGTTTAAATTTAAGCTCGTCGATATCTGTCATCAACATAAAAATTGGTCATACTCAAAGAAATCTCATCCTTTGCTTATTAATGCTGGAGTACACTAGTATTAAAAACAGGAAAACTTGTTCTTGAGCATCACTTCATTCGTAAAGAATAACAATAAACATGGAAAAATTCTGAACTATGCAGATAATACCTGAATAATATATTAAGTCAGCGCACTAGGTACGGAAAAAGCGTGGCAAATTATCTAAATATGATTAAAAAGTAAGCCTTTTAAAATGTATTAATCACAGAAGTCTTTCCATACATAAGAAAAATACTTTCAACCAAAAGACAAAAATATCTAAACACGCCTAAGGAATAAATTAATTCATACAGAATATCATACCCAAATCCAATCATTTGGAAAATCTGACACAAAGACAAACAAGACAAATATTCTTAGTGATACTCTATTTAAGGAAAATGAAGGACAACTTCGAAACAACAATTACTTAAAACCGCACAAGAAATGAGCTACATGAGTAATTGGAAAGGGCACTGCATACTTCACAAAGTGTGCATTATCTAGCTTATCACACGAAAAATCTCGCTGGTTAACTCCTATCTTTTGTAAATAAAAAGAACAATTTCTCCTTTGTAATTGCATAAGTATATTACAACGCACGTTCGCTCATTTTAGATATACTCAAGTGGTATTTTCAGGGAAATCAGAAAGTTAATTCCAAAATTTACTTCCAATACATCAAAAACTTAACAAAAACATATGTTACCAAAAATCATCGCACTATACAAACTGTTTCTACGACACACGCCATCAATACCCTGGAGATTTGAACGATCATATACAACAGCACAATTATTCTAGCTCAGTAATTCCACACAGACACAAGAATATAGAAACATACATTTTCCATTCACAGTTATACATATCATAATCAATGATTATTATGCTAAAAAATTCATATACATGCGTATATATATATATATATATATATATATATATATATATATATATATATATATATAAGTGTGTGTGGTCTGCAGTAACATCGCTGTTAAATGTTGTCTAAAGAATGGGAAAAAAGCTAAATGTTAGCAGAAAGGCGGAAGATCCGAAAAAGCCAACTCGATTGACTGACTAGACAAGAGCATAATTGCAAATAAGTGTTTAAATATGTATCCCGTATTTTATGCAAATGTTAGAAAAATAAAAAACCTCATACTGAACAAAATGTTTGATTTAATAATTTTGGTTGAACCATGGTTATATGACGATCGTGAATTCTAAATTCGCGGTTACTTAACGTCCCATAAAGATGAATCATTGAATAAGAGTGGCGGAGTAGTTCTCATCTACTTTAGTTCTGTGCTTGATTGGTTTCCTTTTATCATACCCTTGCCATGTTTTACATATAATCTTCTAACGATCAATGCAGTTATAAAGCGAGCCATCAACTGATATTACCAACATAAAACAGATAAAACGAACATTGGTTGCGCGGGTGGTGATAACAATTATTATAATCAAGGTTGCGGTCTTGATATAAACACCTGACCCATTAATTACTTACATATGTCAGTATAAACTAAGAATTGTATAGTGTAGAAAAGGCAATTCATCCAGTAGACCAGTTTCGTCCTTGTGGGAACTCATCAAGTACTTAGTTTTATACTGACATGTAAATAATTAATGGATCAGGTGTTTATATCAAGACCGCAACCTTGATTATAATAATTGTTATCACCACCCGCGCAACCAATGTTCGTTTAATTATATAAATGTTCATTTCAATACCAATTCCCCATGTAATGTGGTGTCTGTTCAGTAATGACAGATTGGGCATGGTTAGTTGGAACTTTGGGTCTAAATGGATGCCATATGAACTCCACCTAAAGGAAAAATTGACTAACCAAGTTACATTAGTTAGTATATAACTGAAAATTGCGTGTAGTGTAGTGTGCGGCAGGATAGCTCAGTGGTTAGAGCACCAGATTCCGAAGCAGACGTGCCCAGGTTCGTATCCTGTCCGCTATTTATTATATCCTGTCCGCGGCAAATTCTGGCCAGTACTTGATGAGTTCCCAATAAGGACGAAACCGGTCTACTGGATGAATTGCCTTTTCTACACTATACAATTCTTAGTTTATACTGACATATGTAAGTAATTAATAGGTCAGGTGTTTATATCAAGACCGCAACCTTGATTATAATAATATAAAACAGATAGTGATTTGTATGTGATTTGGAGGTTTTTTGGCAATTTAATGTGTAAAACTCAAAATTCCAGTACCACAACTATGGTAGATATTAATATAGATGATCACGGTCAGAAACCAGTTATTGATTGTGCAATGTTAATAAAATTAGGGGTGTAAATAATATCTAAAAACAAAAAGGAACATTTTAGAATACCGATTGATAACTTGCATCATATATCTGTATCATTTTAAACAAGATATTGAATGATGGATTTATACCAGACAATATACTGACGATTATGGTAAGAACCATGCCAAAGGTTCAAAAACTAAATAATTCCCATGACCATACATTAATCTCAACGATGCATTTATCTAAAATAATTCAACGAATTGGACTCTATTTTAGACTTTGCCACAAGCCAAAAGGACGTTTAACCACCACAAACATCGTATCCATGTAGAATTATATAATCGCTCTGGACGAGAAATATATTGATTCACTAGTTGTCTTTAAGGATATTTCAAAATTATTCGACTCCATAACTTTTGATGCTATTATGAAGCCGACTATTTCATTAGAAGTCATTTCATTTATCCTTAAGCTAGTGAACTAGTACACATAATAGAAGTATTGCCACTCAAGTTAATACTACACAATCGAGAATGCTAAAAGGGACGACAGGCATTTCACAAGGTTCTAGTTTATGATTCACTCGATACTTACGACTCATCTCCTTCGTTAATAAGATCTTAACTTATCTTTCGCTGTCCAATTTTGTTCATTAGAATCATTCCTAAGTCACACGCAATAGCAACTCTTCAAATCAATCTAACCACACTCTCAATATATTTAACAAAATCTATCTCTTTCCAAAGTCACAAATGTATTTAACGCACTACATTCGGAAACTAAACCCTTAACTCAGCAAAGTTTTAGAAGTTGGTTCACCTGAAATACTTTTAAAAAATTCTTATGTGAGAACTCTGATTGGAAGCGCAGCTGGTGTCTTCTTCACTCGTAATACTCTTTGTGATAATTTCTTAAGCCCTAGGCAAAAGTGTTCAATTGCTTCACGCCTGGTCACCAAATTGGACACCACGATTTACACTCTAGACGTCACAAATGTTTACCCCCATATTTTCTATTTCAGTTTACTGCTTAAAATTTTCAATTATTTTGCCACAATTTGCTCTCCTAAATCTCCACATTTTATTTCAGCTACCTAATAGAACCTCGCAAATTACGACGAAGAAATCTGACGGTCGATGTCTGAAGCTCATTCTTCCTCGCCTTCTAACAATGTATTATATTTTTCAACAGAGGGCAACAAATCAAGCAAATGGCACTGACATCCTGACTCTTCACAGGCCCTATTCTAATCGATTCTATCATCGTCAATTGAAATTTATTTCTCGCCAGAAAGGACTAAAATGAAGTTACTTAAAGCAATTTTATTTTTTCAACTTTAAATAACCTTATCGTTAAATATTTGGTAGGCACTATTGCTCTCAACTATACTTATCCCTAAATTTGAATTATATCTAGACCTTTTCCATTGGTGGGACAGACGGCCTTTACTCTAAGAATAATATAACATTAATATTAACGACCTGAGTAGGAACTTAATTTCATTTTGATTAAAAATTAACATTAAAAATCGGTAATAGGAAATAAATTAATTATATTGTATGATGATTTTTAGATTAAACACAAACAGGAAGTTAATAACCTAGGCAAAATTATTCAGTATACGATTTCTGCCAGGAGAATTGTTGGATGCATTACGAAAAGAAGGGCATAGTAAAGATATATGTATTATCGAAATAAATACAGCTACAAATGTATATAATTTAGATTAGGCCTATCTTGGAATTCGAAGCCTCCACTTGGAGTCCAATAAAATTGTATAAGCGCTACAAAGGAAAGTTGTGAGGTATATTAGTTTTGTAGATACCAAAATGTATGCTTGTAAATTAAAATTTGTAGCTTTGCAACCATTATGGTTAAGAAGGCTCTGTTACCTTATCAAAATAGTCTATCTAAATTAACGGACGTAAGTTTATATGCGTCCTTTAAAGAATAGCCATGAAACAAGAACAAGGTCTTTCCCATCGGAAATTGCACCTCTCATAATAGACACTTGCCGACAAGTGTTTCTTTTTCTAAATCATATAAAATTTACAATCAATTACCAACCAAGATGTGAAAGACGCCTCATGCTAAGATGTTTAAACGTTTTAGCGCCGAAATTTAAAAAAATGTAACCAAATGACCTGTTGGTATTTTATTGCGACGATACCTATGCATGGTTGGACATTGAATTTCGAATAGGTAAAGTACTATCGCTATTATATATATATATATATATATATATATAAACAGAATTAAATCACAATCTTCGGTCTTCTTTTTATTTTATGTACTTATTGGAGTAATACATCTTGCGTATTCTGTATAAATACTAATGTTCATAAAATTTGATACACCATGTGATTTTCATTCAAATTCTTTTACATTAATTCTACTCTATTATGTACAATAATATAATTTCCAATTTCGGTTTTCTTCAGATGCACAAAAGAAATGGAAGAATAATGAAGCTTATCTATAGAAGTAAACAATGATGATGTGCTATTGCATAAGTTTTCCATTTGAACCAGTGGACTGGTGCCTATATGAATCCGATAAGAAAGAGTCATGAAGTTGGAACTAGATCTGGACATTTGGCAATATCTCCTCCTTTGGTGGGGAATGTTGCGAGCAAGTTATTCTCTTTTTCGAAAATCTACAAAATTTATAACCAATTGCCAAAGGGGCTTAGAGAAATACCTCCATCTAAGATGTCTTTTAAATTTTTATCTACTGAACTAGAAAAAGTCTACAATCCTGCTGATATTTTTTATTTTGATTATGATAATACTTTCTCATGGTTGAATAAAAGACAAGGATAATTGTTATCGGAAACAGAATTTCTTGAGATTATTATTTCCAAGTTTTGTATTATTAAAATTGAAATGTTATGCATTATATCATCATGTTAGTCAACAATACATAGTCATGATTCTCAATTTTTTTTCATAATATTACATTCGAATTATACCTTAATTTTTCTATTTTGATGATGCATCTATTATTCCTTACAGCCGAACTTTCTGATATTGATATATTGTACAGTACAACTAGTGAGATATACTTATCTATCTATGATGTGATAATTTTTTTTATATTGTACATTTTCCAATTTTATTATTTGATGGAACATGTGTGGTTTGAATCCAAATAAAGATATTCAATTCTATTCTAACTACATTGCAAGACTCGCTCGCTTCAATCCTGCAGATTCCATCCATGTCCATGCTATGCTCCATCAACTCAATCTCCCCGACAATGGACTCCATCAGTCGACGTCTACCTCCGGTCCGCCATCTTTTTACGATCTCACATTCACCTAGAAGCTCTGATACTTCACGGACTATCTCCAATTGATCTTGTCTAGTCAGATGGAACTTCGTTTCTATTTATTTATCACCAGATTGAACTATCTTGATGTTAATGATAACTTTTCCCTTCCCCAACCCCTCCCCCTGCTATTAAATACTTTGCTAGTCACAATTCCACTCACCTCCACATATCCTACCCTTGATTTGTTATTTCAATGTTCGGGCCAGCTGGCCTTTGATGCCAAATAAATGTATTTTTATTATTACATTTGAAATTAATTTAATCTAGTCGACGTGAAGGTTTCAACTAGCCTACGTCGACAACCATTATATATTAGTATCAGGGTTTAGCCTGTGAGTCAACTACAAAACTGATAGTTTAAGTCAGGATTTTAGCAAACATTGGAAGAAAATTATTCAGGAAAAGCATACTTATACGACTTCCTCATTCTGAACGTACGCAACACGTACCTCAAATAGAAAATTATATAACCAACCCCTTCCCCCGGTATTAAATACTTTATTAGTCACAATTTTATTCACCTTCACATATCCTATCCTTGATTTGTTATTTTAATGGTCGGGCCAGTTGGCCTTTCATGCCAAATAAATGTATTATTATTATAATCCAATAAAATGTTTATCTTTTTAATAATCTTACCAGTCACTAGACACATCAGCGAACGTAGCAGTTTGAACTTTCGCCTTTTTACTTTTATCAAATGTAAATATGACGTATCCTTCTTCGGCAAGTTCAGAGTCATCATTGTCTACTTGAGAATCAGACATGATTCTATCGAATGAGTTCCGAGCAAAGTATCTATTAGCGCACTTTTCCATAAATTAAAAAGCATTGGATAAATCAGAAGTTTTGTACAACATTCGTATGGTGCAATAAAACGGCAAACGATATGTACTTAAGGAACTATATCCAAATATTTAAATTATCCAAGCTGCTAAAATGTCCAAGCTCGCAGTATAATATAAATTCCACACATGAGTCAAGAATTACTATATGACGATTTACTAAAAAGAATTCCTCTAAGAAAATTAAATTAAATTTTTCAATCAAAAAATAATTTAATGAATGAATAAAAACGGTTATGTATCACAGAGCTAAATTGTACATCGTGTCTAAACACAAATATTTCAAAATAAACAACAATTTCTATGGTCCAATGAATAGATTAATGTTAATTTAAGTTTGTGCTGCGAGCAAAAGATAATACTTAATTAGCATCGACAAACACATTAAAACGGGTCAAATTAAATATTTGGTATATTGCAATTTAATTCAAATTCGCAAAGCAATTTCGTTGACAGATATTAGGCCATATAGAATACTTTCACGCTGAGGTTATGATTAACCAATCACGATCAACCTGAAATTAATCGAGTATTTATTATTATGGGAATAGAATAGAATCGAATATCTTTATTTAGATTCAAACCACACATGTTCCATTACATAATAAAATTGGAAAATGTACAATATAAAACATATATCACATCCCATAAATATGCGCAATTAGTCTCATGTAGATAAGTACATCTCACTAGTTGTACTGTACAATATATCAAAATCAGAAAGTTCGGCTAATAAAAGTAATAGATTCATCATCAAAAATAGGAAAAATTAAGGTATAATTCGAGTGTAACATTATGCAAGAAAATGAGAACCATGACTAGCAATTGATTGTATATATTGTTGACTAACATGATGATATAATGCATAAAATTTCAATTTTAATAATACAAAACTTGGAGATAAAAATCTCAAGAAGTTATGTTGCTGATAAAAATTATCCTTGTCTGTTATTCAACTATGAGCAACTATTATGGTAATTAAAATTAAAAATATCAGCAGGATTGTAGATTTCTTCTAGTTCGATATACTAACGATAGTGGCTAAGCCGTTGCCAAAGGTAATTAAGCCAACGTGTGCTAGTGATTATAGATTAATCTCTATTATTCCTTCGTTTTTGAAGATAATAGAACGATTGATACTAGATCATTTAGAACGTATGTTACCGGCTGATTTTGACCTATGTCAACATGGCTTTACGAAAGGTAGATCGACAACTACCAATATACTTTCCATGTGGAAACATGTAATCACATTAGACGAGAATAAGTTAGATGCATTAATTGTATTTATAGATATCTCAAAGGCTTTTGACTCTATATCTTTTGATGCTATTTTGAATGCGATTAGTTTGTTGAATATTGATCCGAATATTTCTAGATTACTTAAATACTATCTATATAATCGAAGAATGAGTATTCAAGTAAACGATTTGATATCAAAATCAGAACGAGTAACGAGTGGAGTTCCACAGGGATCAAGCTTGGGGCCAATTTTATTTAAAATTGTATTTACAAATTTGGAAACTAAGATCCTTAACGGTCGAGTTTGCAAATTCGCTGATGATTTAAAAATAATCTTCCTAATTGATCCAAAGAATGTCGAATTCTCCAAAAACAATGTGACATTAGATTTGTATGATTTGAGTAATTATTTGATCACACTAGGACTGAGAATAAACAATAAAAAGACGAAAGCTTTAAAAATAGGGAACAGAACAAACTTTAATTATGTTTATTTTTCATGATGCTGTTATTAATGATGTGTTTGAGATTAAACTTATGCAAGAAATTAAGGATTTAGGCATATCTATTCAATGTACAGCTTCTGCTGAGAGGCATATTGAAAGTATAGTAGGCAGTGCCAAGAAAAGATGGGCACTAATAAATGGCAATATCTTATCAAATGATATAAAACTTCAAATGTATATAATATGGATTAGACTGGTACTAGAATATGCTGTCGCTACTTGGAATCCATTAAAAAAGGGTTTGTCTAATAATATAGAAGCTGTACAAAGAAAGGTTGTGAAACATATTAGTCCTATTTCTTGCACTATATACGCCTCTAGATTACAGTTTGTGTCATTGCAATCACTGTGGTTTCGGAGGATGTGTTATTGTATAAAAGTTTTCCATTTGAACCAGTGGACTGGTGCCTATATGACTCCGATAAGAAAGAGTCATGAAGTTGGAACTAGATCTGGACATTTGGCAATATCTCCTCCTTTGGTGGGGAATGTAGCGAGCAAGTTATTCTCTTTCTCGAAAATCTACAAAATTTACAACCAATTGCCGAAGGGGCTTAGAGAAATGCCTCCATCTAAGATGTCTTTTAAAACTTTATCTACTGAACTTGAAAAAGTCTGCAATTCTGCTGATATTTGTTATTCTTTTGATTATGATAATACTTTCTCATGGTTGAATAAAAGACAAGGATAATTGTTATCGAAAACAGATTTTCTAGAGATTTTTATTTCCAAGTTTTGTATTGTTATAATTGAAATATTATGCACTATTTCTTCTAATTAGTTAACATTACATACAATCAATTGCTAGTCATGGTTCTCAATTTTTGCATAATGTTACACTCGAATTATACATTAATTTTTCCTAATTTGATAATGTATATATTATTCTTTTCAGTCGAACTTTCTGATATTGATATATCGTATTGTACAACTAGCGAGATATACCTATCTATATGATATTAATTGCACATTTATTGTGATGTGATGATTTCTTTTTTATATATTGTACAATTTCCAATTTTATTATTTGATGGAATATGTGTGGTTTGAATCCAAATAAAGATATTCTATTCTATTCTATTCTATTCTAGTTCAGTAGATAAAAATTTAATAAATCTTAGATGGAGGCGTTTCTCTAAGCCTCTTTGTTAATTGATTATAAATTTTCTAAATTTATTAATCGATTTTCTTACTACCTGCACGCACTATTATTTGGTTTTCCCGATCAATAAAAACCTTGTTTGAGTCACTATCTGTTTATTTCACGCTGTTTCATTTGTAAAGCTGGCCAACATTAACGCTAATTACTGCTGAGACGCGTCCTGTCAATCCCGATTGCTTGTTTCATTTATCCGATTAACCTCAGCTTAATAAACTCTTACTATTGACACGCATCTCATCATCGAATATCATTTAAGTCCTTATCTTAGCATTTGCCACAATTTTCTGCAACTAGTCTACTGTCTGACGTGCATCTGTGAGACAATAACATGATGGGAAACTGGTCACACATACAAGGGCTATCGAAGGACTTTTTGATATCCGCTTTATAAAAACACCTTTGTTTCTGTAAACAGGGTAACACCCACTATCCATAAATTAAAATTTGTTTAATTTTTATTTGGAAGTTAATTAATGTACCTTATGTTAATTGACCTAAACAGGAGTGTTTGGCAATCACTCTGTTGTAACGTCCCGGCTAAAAGGAAATGCCGTGCGACGTTACTAAGAAGAACAATACGGAAACAGAGTAATCATTTTCTATGGGTATCGCTTAGCAGGGTCAAGAAAACACTCACCGGCAAATGATGTGAAAGTTTATGCGTGTTTGCAGCATGAGGATGTCAAGAAGTCCTTCTAGACAAGAGCTCTATATGTCTGGTCCAGTGTTTGGTGATCGTTTGAGTAGATGCATTTGAATTATTACACTTTCCAAAGCGGGATGTGTAAGCTGCTCTTCGAAGGGCTAGGCTAGGCTTGTTGGAGATCTGCGACAACACCGAGATGGCTCGCAAACTTTGAAATCGGATTAGTAGATGATCAATTGATTATGGTTGTAAATCGCCAGAATCAGGCAGTTCGATAAAAGGTTTGAACCTGTCTACGCTTACCGATATTTGTGTCGCACTTTGCATGATAATGAAATATTTAGACTGTCTGAACAAAATCGGGTAAGAATCGCGACACCTGGTTGCAATGGAGCAACAGCATTTTCGTTACGAACGAGAAGTTTCTTGTTGCTGTGCAGTTGCTGATGAACGAAGACTGGCTGAGAAGTATAACTCGGCTGCTGGGCAGGCAAGTTACTGAAATGAAGTCTAAGGCGACAAGCATCGACGTTTCAGTCATCTTCTGTGGGTGATATACTTGGGACCTCGCTGGTCATGCCTTAGTCCATGACACACAAGAGTTGTGACGTAGATGTTCTAATAGTTTTGCGAGAAAATAAACGCATAGCAAGTAGGTCTAACTTCAATGCATCGGCCCAGTTACCAATAATGGATGAGGATACTAAAGATACTTTTAGTATCCTATGCATTCTTTCTACCATACCGTTTGATTTTGGGTAGTAGACAATTGTCTGGCGTAAGGTACATCACATGAAGCGAAATGTAGTTTTATAACGATCGAATGAGAAGCAAGTACCTTGATCAGTAAATACCTCGTTAGGAACCATAATGTTTTATTCAAGCAGAGGTAAAACCATTAGTTACTTCATGAGCAGAAATGGTTCTATGAGGTAAACCTATCAATCATAAGTAAAGTTAGCTACACAGTTGGACCTAAGTCAGATAAACTATATCGACGTGGACGATGGTTAGGCGTGAAGTAGTTGGAAAATGTTCCAATATAGAATAAATGTGCCGGGTTACCTAGTTTTTCTGGCATATAGCACACTGGGAGACCCATTCTTTTGCATTCTGTTTAATTCTGGGACCACAGAAACGATCTGTAAGAAGTATAAAAATCACCTTGCTTCCTGGGTGAAAACTTGAGAGAATGGAAACCAAAACCTTTCTATGAGTACTGGTCGGCATAATTGGCTAGTGGGGTTGCGTACTCGAATAGTAAACAATGAGGAAAACTTCCGAGAGTCGGTTTGCGAACGTGGTAGAATGACGAGCTATTGATCTTTGAATATGAATGTCACCGCGTTGTTCTGTTCGTAGGAGGGATGGTGTTAGTGCAGGTTTACTGAAAGTCACAGATTTGACTGAGAATGGCGAAATCAAACGTGGTTGTATCGAGATGCTTGGCCTGGAAAGTGTATCTGATATGGTGTTTTGTTCGCCTTTGACATGAAAGATGTTGAATTGCCATTCATGCAGACGTGACAGTACACTGGAAGGGTACTTTGTTAAAGTCGCATTTCAGAAGTACGCTAACTTATGGTGCATGATCTGTAAAACACATAATTGCTTCTGCCAATGATGCTGATTAATCGGCGCTCTGCGTCATGGATGGAGTTTAGTACTCGACCGAACTTGTCTTATATAATTTCTATTAGTTGCAAGTATGCGAGTAAAAACTGATAGGCTTCCGAACCTCGTCAATCTTTTATTCCAAGCTGGCCCCATTAGTTAATTCAGAAGCATCGGTTGAGAGTAAAAAAGATTGTTGGAATTCTGGATGGGATTGCATTGTAGCATTTGCTAATGAGTTGATGCTAAGACAGAGTAATTCCTCTTTTTCAGAAGAACAAAAATAGTGTAGATTCTGCTAAATCCTTTTTGATTCTGCAAGTGATTTACGTATAAAGTTGTTTTGAAAGACAGGGAAGGAACCTGAGATAGTTGTTGAGTTTTGTGTCCACCTATATTGGTCGTATCGTTTATGCGTATTCCATTCGAATTTATTATTAATTTATCATCCAGTCGAAACTTAATTATGCCTAATTCTGCGGTCAAATTGTTCAATTGCGCAGTCAGTCCTTTAATCAATGTTTCCAATCCATCAGATGCCATTAGTAAATTTCTTACACTTACTTTATTTTTAAACAAGTATATATATATATATATATGTATATATATATATATATATATATATATATATATATATATATATATATATATATATATATATATATATATATATAGGATTTTGCTAGGATATAGAGCATAGATTTTGTAAAACAAATTTAGAAATAATTATTATTTTATGTTCACCTCAGCTCAAAGTTTGCTTCCATAACTGTGCTGACTGCTTTATCTTTATACGGGCGCTTCTGCGAGGACTTTGGTGCGTTCATAGTCTCAGACGTGGTTATTGCTACATCTTCCCCCTCAAGAATCTGCATTGGCATCCTGCTTAAACGATCAATTGCGACAGCTCGTGGTTCATCGGGCAGGCTATCAATAACTCTATTGTGCTCTGAATCCACCCTGTCCACGCGATACGGCCCATCATTGACAGCCTGCAGTGCTATGGGCTCGACCTTCGCGACCATGACATAGTCGCCAACCTTTAGGCGAGTGCGTGTCGGTTGCCTTGCATAGCCTTGTCGCTGTGTGGCGCCTACATATTCAGTTAACTGTTTTAGTCGTTCCTGAATATCCGCTATGGTGCAGCGCTCATGGGATCCTTGGATTACAGGTTCACCTGGCAGTCTAATATGCCCTTTATAGAGCATGGTCGTTGGAGCGAATCCTGTAGCTGTTGAGACTGTAAAGCGCATGGCCCGCTCGACCAAATGTAATTTGTCTCTCCACGTTCCCGGGCTCTCGTGGCACCAACATCGCAGTACCACTTTCATCGTCCTATGTGCGCGCTCAGCGTCGCATTGGTTTGCGGGTGATAAGTGGCTGTGCGGGAATGCTTTATGTCAAGGTATTTGCACCACTGATTAAATTCTTTCGACTCAAACTGTGCGCCTTGATCGGTAACAATAACTTGTGGTGCACCGAATCGACTGAGCCATCGCTCTTCTAAGCACGTTATAATCTTTTCTGTTGTGATCTTCTTCAGTGGTACAAACTCGACCCATCGGGTAAACTTATCGACCATGGAAAACACATAGGACACGCCGCCGCGTGCTACCGGCAGTGGACCTACCAGGTCGATATGCAGAAACTCGTTCCGTGCAGTGGCATTGAAAGCAATCGGAGTGACTTTTTCTCGTTTTTGTGGTTTACAACGTTGGCATATAATGCACTATTGACAATAGCTACAAATTTCTTTGGACATGCCAGGCCAATACAATCGTGACTGCAATGTCTCAATGAGCCGCCCGGCGCCGGGATGTCCCAACGTTTCATGCCAAAAGGCCATTAATTCTGTTCTTATAGATTCTGGCACAAACCATTGCACTGTTTGTCCTTCTTTCCGCACCAACAGGCCGTTCTGTGAAGCTCAACGTTTATATATGGTGCAGACACCAATGTGCCGTTTTTTAATTGATTGACTATTTTCTGACGCATCTGTAACAATTGACATATTACCTACCGGGAAAGTCAAAATAGTTGCATCTATTAATTTCTGCTTGCATAGCATAAACGCTTCTTGAGCCTCCTCCGTCCAACGAAACGGTATCTTGGCACTAGTTAACTTAGATAAGGGTTGCTGCGTAACCGCCATCCCTGCGAGGTATGGTCTATAGAAATTCACCATACCAATAAACCGGCGCAATTGTTTTCTAGTAGTAGGCACCGGATAATCCTTGATAGGTTGTACATTCGAATCTAACGGCATGCATCCGTCCGCTGAGACTAAGTGCCCCAAGAACCGCACTTCTCGACCTATCTGAACCTTTTCTGGATTAAAATGTAATCGCCATTCTACAGCTTTGGCCAACATCTTCTGCAGCCTAACACGTAATTCGTGTTCAGTAGTGGCCCATATAATAAAATCGTCCACGTAAGCTGTTGCACAAGTTAAATCAGACACAAAATAGTCAATCATTCTTTGGAACACTTTCGGTGCGTTTTTAGACAAAATGGTTCCCGGGTGAATTGGAAATGACCTAGGGGTACCTGCACCGCTAACTTCCATCGGTCTTCGGGTCGCACACCTATTTGCTAAAATCGCTGTTTAAGACCAAGCACGACACAACATTTGCCTTCTGCTAGCTGTAGGAACAGATCACGCAGAACCGGCATGGTATACGGGTCAGGTATAGTCACTTAGTTTAATTGCCGGAAATCAGCCGTCGGTCGTTGCGAAGCATCCTTTTTGTAACGTAAACCATTGGAGCTCGAAAGAATATGAAGATGGTTCAAGAACATAAGCTTTCATCATTTCTTGGGTTACTCGAGTCACTATATACATTTGATGGTTCGTAACCTTCATTTAGTTTAGCTATATTTTAAACTGGTCGACCGTCGGCCCTGTACTTTCGCTGCAATCCGGCAGTTGGAATATAATGTTATATTGAGTTTGAAGATTCTTCCATCACCCGGGAAGACATCGGCTCTCCTCCTGCACCTTAGGGGTACATATAGATTTTATTGAATTTATACTTTCAGGACTCGATATGCATATACGCTTTTTTTGACAGTCTATCGTCTTAACCCAATTTCTAATAAAATCAAGTCACAATAAGGGCGTTTGAGTATTCGATACAACAAATGACATATGGTAGATGTTTTCATTTATTAATAATTTCGTGTTCCATTCGCCCGCAACCATGATCGACACGCCCGATACCTGACACAAATTTGCTCTCGCATGTTTGACGTTTTTTAATGGCCAAATCATTGGTTATAACGATACATCAGCACCATTATCCAATTTCATTATTACTGACTGTCCGTTGAAGAGTTCTAAAATTGTAACTTTAATAAAAATCCTTACAGATAGCAACGTCTCCAATACTTATTTTCTTCGAAAACCATATGATTCGTAACATTTATAGGTTGTTCTGCTGGTATTCTCTCGATAAACTCATTGGAGCCTCCAAATGATTAATTTTTTTGTCTTGATCTCGACTACCATTATTTGTGAGATTGTGGACCCTATTTACCCATTAAACTAGCCATTCTCTAGGAGCACTATACTAATTTTGCTGACGCTTAGACTATGTATTCGTCGAAGCTGGTATCCTTATATATTGACTGTGCTTCCACGCCACTAGCTGTTGCCTTCTATCGCGGATCTGCTGATAATGCCGCGAAGAATTCCAGTAAGGTATGTTGCTCCTGCCAGATGTTATAACCGGACCCACTTTGCTTGTCATCATGGCCAAAATTTGAAGAGCCTGAAGTTTCTCTTCCAGACCTCTCTGGGTGCTGGATCCAGCAGCATAAACATGATAGCCCCATTCAGTTGCAACTCGGGTAAAGAATCAGTGAGCTTGGAGAACCACCGATTGATGCGTTCCATGGTATCAAGGGGCATCTCACCCAGTAATGGTTTGAGACTTTACAATTCTGTAAACACTTCTTGAGGCCTGGCTCGGAAGTGATCCAACAATCGTCTTTTGTACTCTTCATACGTGAGGTCAAACGTCAATTCCCATTTGACCGCTACTGTCCGCTCAACCAACTCCTACACAGCCACGCACTCAATAGGTGCTTCTAATGTAAATTCTTGTGCCCAAACTGATGCTTCAAATATTTTGAACCAAAACTGTGTCCTTTTTACATCCAGTGGTGCATGCTTGGGCTTAAATTCTGACGACGGTTGGAAAAAACTCGTCGATTCGTCTGAAAACACCGGCATATTTCTTTGTGATCCTTCTTTAGCGCGGTTGCTATTTTTGTATCCTGGTGCAGTCGCCATTATTGTGTCCACCTAAATTGGTAGGGTCGTTTATGCATATTTCATTTGAATTTATTAATAATGTATAATCCAGTCGAAACTTAATTATACCTAATTCTGCAGTCAAATTTTCATTTGCGCAGTAAGTCTTTTAATCAATGTTTCCATCCCATCAGAAGCCATTTGAAAATTTTTCATACATGCTTTTTTTAATCAAGTATGTAACGACACAAATCAATCGCCGACATATTGCGTAAATTAAATTCAAATTTATTTACGTTGCACCAATGAGAAAAAAGCGAAATTGCCGTTTAACCACGTTTAACCAATAGTGTGCAAGTAGACATATTGCATGCTATTTAAGCACGGTAATTTACCATGCAAGTCAGTTGTGGAATTTGCATTCTACCTGCTTCACGCGTGTGTGTTCTGTCGGCTGTCAATACCTACGCTGGTGATTTGATAGTTTCACCAACAACTAACTACATCCGTGACTCATCTTGTTGCGGGATACCGGAGAGACGAGCCAATTGAGTGCAGGACCTGCAGGACACCATCCACACCGCGATTACAGCTCAACCACGGGAGCGACAACTCAACCAGAGTCCACCCAAGGCTCTAGGACATCTTCAACTCTGAAGACTTCAAGAGAACGCATTACCAGGCCCTCTTAAGGGCCCCATATCAGTAACTAATCTCTATTCAGAGCACCTTAACCGAGTTTGTAATGTCGTACGGCATTTACTTGAAGCCGGGGCGTTTACAAGTATATATAGGATTTTGCTCGGATAAAGGGCATCGATTTAGTAAAACAAATTTACAAATATTAATTATTATATGTTCAATTTAGCTCGAAGTCTGTTTCCATCATTGTGATGACTGCTTTATCCTAATACGGGCGCTTCTGCGAGGACTTTCTGTTGAATTAATGCCAGTCCTATATAGGGCTCTTGGTGCATTCTTAGTCTTAAAAGTGGCTATTGTTACATTGAAAACTCACAATATTTTCTGTAATTCTCTTAAAGATTAGCTGACGCAATATTCTTGATATAATTGGCCTTGGAATCTAAAGTTTGTGTATCTTGAGGTAAAATACGATGCCATACGAAATCACTGATATAGTTTCATTTCGCGCTTAGGCATAAATGTTCCTGAGTCCGTGATAACTGTGATAGGACATTTCAAAGATGTTTGGCATGAGAGTCTATGTCTGGACTAAGAACCATTACGTCATCAAGATATTATATACAATAATCTTCATCATCGCGGAGTATGTCGTCCATGAATCGATCAAATGTCTGAGTCGCTATGAGAACAAAAGGTATTCAAAAAGAGCGAAAGGAATGATAAATGCAGTTTATTCAAAATCTTTTGGCGCTACCAAAATGTGATGGTTTGCTTGTCTGAGGTAGATCACTGAAAATTAATTTTTACCGTTGTGTTTTTCAAGCGATGTGTTTATATTTGGAATGGAACATGCATTGAATTTGATCACAGAAGTGAGCTTGCGATAATCTCTGCAGGCTCTGTATGCTCCGATTAATTTAGAGAATGACTGCAATGATGACGCACATGCACGTTTTAATGGTAAAATGATTCTGCCTTCAAATAGTCTTGGAAACTCGTCTTGAACAGCTGTCAGTTTTTCAGGAGGTAGCGGTCTCTTTATAAGTGCGCTGGGTTGTATTGCTGTGGCGATATCGTGCATCGTGTTGGAGACAGGTAATGTTGACTTGTTGAGATCCAACAACGGCTAATGTTCATGGAAATCTGTTGATATTTCTTCTGAATGATGCACTGGAAATGGATATATGACCTGTAACTACAAACATTTGGAGGCAAGTGTTAAAAAATATTTTGAACTGCGGTGGAATGGTCAATGGTCTTTTGTTTAGCAAGAGCAAAATGAGACGATATTTCAACTGAAAATCAAGGAATACAATGTTGTGTGAGACCTTGGTGACGATGTAGCGGTTAGCGGATGGACACTGAGCTAACTTAGAATTCAGGATATTCATGTTTGGTAGTAACGTACAGGACATTACAATGCAGAAAGAGACTAAATTATATACACTAAAATAATTTAAAACTTACGTGCTCCGTAAAAATGACAATTTATTAACTAGGCGCTTACTTAAATCTGCTTTCACTGTTTTAACACAAATTGATCGCAGAATGTGGCACAAGCAGGTAGGAGACCAAGATTTGTAGTATTTTAACCACTGTAGACATTGACTCAGAAATATTTACAAATGGGGTTGAAAGAGCAGAATGGTCCGGTGTCAAAAATCTTGCTATTATATGTGCTACCGTTGATTCCCGATCAAAATAAAAATTTATTCAGGATAAAATATTGTGCAAAGATTTGTATAATCAAAACAAGTTTTAAAAGCAGTACTGCTCTTCGATACTGGAGCGGTTGCCAATTTGTAAACGTGTCAGCTGGAAGTAAGTACCATGTGACGTTACTAAGGAGAAAAGAAGAAAATTGGAAAGCAGCACTGTGAGTGAATCTTAAAATAGCCAGAAAAGCGTTCACTGGCAAATGCCGTGAAAGATTATGAATGATGCATTAATGATATTGTCTAGAATACTTTCTAGATAATTGCTCTGTTTTCCGGTTTGTTTACTGGTGATCCTTTGTAGACGCACTGGAATAGTTATAATTGTCAATGTTAGATTTGTGAGTTTCTTTTCGAAGGTTTAGAATTTATTGTTAAAAATCTGCGGCAACACCGATGTTGCTCGCACACTTCGAAATCTGATTAATACATGATCGATTACGTATAACTATTTGCGCAGCATTAGGAAGATTGGCGTGACTGAAGTCTGTGCGACAAGATGACACAGTGTGGTAAACGCAAGTCCAAAATTCGGGATAGGTAGACAGCCAAGATTAGAAAAGGACTCGTGTTTATATAGGTGAGATCTCGCACACAATTGGCCAAAGGCAGTTTTGAGTGATTTAATTGGTTCAGCTTATTGAAATTTAAATGTGATCTTGGCAATATGTTGGCGAATTAATCTGAGCGATTACAACAGTATTATTAATTTTAAAAATTATTATTATTATTATTATTATTATTATTATTATTATTATTATTATTATTATTATTATTATTATTATTATTATTATTATTATTATTATTATTATTATTGTAACGGCTCAGATTAATTCGCCAACATAATGCTAATATGAAATTCAAATTTCATTAAGCGGTACCAATTAAACCAAGCAAAGTTAGTTGTTGGCATATGGCGTGAGATCTTGCGATGCACAAGTATATAAGCACGATGCATTTACCACGCCACAAACTGGACACTTCCGCTCTACTCGCTACTTGTGATTGATGTTGCTCCCTCTCTACTTCTTCAAATCAAATGTGCGAGCTTGAAATAAACAGCAATCCTATTGTATTTAACCAGACTTCGAATAACAGCAAAATTACCGCATTCGCACGCACTAATGTGTTTTGACCTTCCATGATCATCATCAGAGTACGACGGCAAACTGACTACTAAGGATCCAACCGCAATGCATAAATATGGAAAACAAAGTTAGATATGGGGCCCAATACTCTAGAAATCTCACATTCATTGTAATTGACCGGAATGTGGGCTGACCAATTTTTATACAATCCCGAACATTAACTGTTTGCAGCTTTCGCCCTATATATATATATATATATATATATATATATATATATATATATATATATATATATCTATTATATTTCATACAAATAAACATAAAGTGATTGCGTGGGTGGTGGTAACAATTCTTTAAATCAAGTTGGCGAGCTTGAATGGAACACTAATCGCATTGTATTTAACCAATCTTCGAACATCATAGCAAAACTACTTCTAGTCGCACACACTGATGTTTTTTAACCTCCTATGAAAATAATCAGAGTACGACGACAAACTGACTAGCGTGGATAAAACCAAAATGCATATATATGGAAAGCAAAATTAGATATGCGTCTCTCATCTTCAAATGGTTCGTCTACATTGTATTTGAATAGAATTTCGGCTGCACTATTTCTATGTAGTCATGAACATTAACTTTTGTAGGTTTCGCCAATAAAATATATAGAATAGATTAGAAGAGAATAGAATAGAATAAAATATCTTTATTTTGATTCAAGCCACACATGTTTCATCAAATAATAATATTGGAAAACGTACTATATAAAAAAGGTATCACATCAGATAAATATGCGCAATTAGTCTCATGTAAGGGAGTAAATCTCACTAGTTGTACTGTACAATATATCAACATCAGGAAGTTCGGCCGTAAAGAGTAATAGATTCATCATCAAAAATAGGAAAAATTAAGATATAATTCGAGTGTAACTTTATGTAAGAAAATAAGAACCATGACTAGCAATTGAGTGTATATATTGTTGACTAACATGATGATATAATGCATAAAATTTCAATTTAAATAATAGAAGTTGTGTTGCTGATCACAATTATGCTTGTCAAAATTAAAAATATCAGCAGGATTGTAGATTTATAGTTCAGTACATAAAAATTTAATAGACATCTTAGATGGAGGCGTTTCTCTAAGCTCCTTTGGCAATTGATTGTAAATTTTGTAAATTTTCGAAAAAGGAGGAGATATTGCCAAATGTCCAGATCTAATTCCAACTTCAAGTCTCTTTCTTATTGGATTCATATAGGTAACATTCCACTGGTTTAAATGGAAAACTTTTATGCAATAGCACATCCTCCGCAACCCTAAAGTTTGCAGTGATACAAACTGTAATCTAGTGGCGTATATAGTTCAGAAGATAGGGATAATTAGTTTCACAACTTTTTTTGCACAGCTTCTATCTTATTGGGTAAACCAAATAGCGGCAGCATATTCTAGTATCGTTCTAATCCATATTATATATATTGAAAATTTTATGTCATTCAATAAGATATTTCTATTTGTTATTGCCCCTCTTTTCTTGGTACTACCTACTATCCTTTCATTATGTCTTTCAGCAGAAGCTGTACATTGAATAAATATGCCTAAATCCTTAATTTCTTGCATAAGTTTAATCTCAATAACATCATTAATCACAGTATCTTTAAAATAAACATAACTAAATTCTGTTCTGTGACCTATTTTAAAGCTCTCGTCTTTTACTTTACTCTAATTAAATCATACAAATCTAGTGTCACATTATTTATGGAGAATTTGAAATATTTTGGAACAATTGGAAAGATTATTTTTCAATCATTAGCGCATATGCAAACTCGACCGTTAAGGATCTTAGTTTTGAAATGTGAAAATACGGTTTTAAATAAAGTTGGCCCCAAACTTTATCCCTGTGGAATTCCACTTGTCACACTTTTCGATTTTGATATCAAAAAGTTTACTTGAATACTCATTCTTTGATTATATAAATAGTATCTAAGTAATCTAAAAATATTTGGATCAATATTCAATAAATTAATCACATTCAAAATAGCATCAAAAGATATAGAGTCAAAATTGTTTGAGATAACTATACATATAATTAATGCGTCTAACTTTTTCTCATCTAATATAATTACATGTTTACACATAGAAAGCGTATTAGTAGTTGTCTATCTATCTGTCGTAAACCCATGTTGGCATATATCAATAACAGCCAGCAACATACCTTCTAAATTATTTAGTTACAATTGTTCTATTATCTTCAAAAACGAAAGGATAATAGAGATTAGTCTATAATCATTGGCACACGCTGGATTACTTACTTTTGGCAACGGTTTAGCTACTATTGTTAGTATATCGATTGGTAATTTCCCATTCTTTAAAATTCTATTTATACTGTATCACGCGGCTCCGCGTTACAACCAATTGATGTTCATTTTGACAAATATATTGCTTTTTAATGTCAAATAATCTAACTCTGTTTTTTACACAATATTTCTCGTAACTGTGATTTTAGAAACAATCTCTGTTAGTTTCAAGAAGCTTTAATTGAGATTTCTTGAATTGCAATTTTAATTGTAATTAATAGGGTTTTGTTTAATAAATATAGAGACCGGCGCGCAATACGCAGGGAAAATCAGATTACAATGGATTATTATAATTAAATAATTTAAAAACTTAGCAAACAGTGGATTAATTATTTGTGATGTTTTATCAAGAATGTTTTTACATGATTTTTTATCCATCAATTTTCAGTGACAATATTTACCAGTGACTTTATTTATATCATCATATATATTCAACCATTTACATGTATTCATCACGATTCAGACGTTTGTTTAACTGTGAATTGATAATTACTCGTGTTGACAATATATCGTTTTGTTGTCGTCTAGAGCACGGTCCGTTTTGTTTAACAGTGAATTTAGTTTTTTTTCCAACATTGTGTACAATATACGTATGATGATTCGACTTAGGCTTCTCACATCACCCATCGGTAAAAGGTCGGAGACTAATCATAAGCACGGATCGCACCAGAAGCTATCAGGCATATGTAGGAATGGTATAGCATCACTTAATAGATAGCTATCACGCAAAACCTCTTACATTAGCTATAAAACCTCCTACATAAATGGTGCCCCGTTTCGTCGATTTTACAGCCACCAAAGAATTAATCAGAATCTAGCTTTTGAGAACTTTAAGCATTTTGGATGAATGCCACATCAGAAAGTAAATCCTAAGGCACAAATCACAGCAAAACACCCGCTCGAGATCACAATGCTCGAAGACAGCCGCACGATGACGGGCGAGGACGATGTAACACTGCCATCTATTCTCGACAACACACACACACACATAAAATGACGTCCAGCTTAGAAAATGCAGGAAGCCCGGCGTTGAGCCCAGAAACAGGCCGCAGCAACACATGGACACAGTACAAAATATGCCAACTCGATCCAGACTACCTTGACGAGTGGGCCGACAATGTTACTTTATTGGCCAAGGTGTTCAATATAACAGACGAGGGTTCAATATTATTGAGGGCTTGGGAGAAGATCCTAATGTCTTTCAGACGCGGACTAAAAGACATCCTGCATCAATACACTGAGAGAACATGCGCGCAGCCAAGGCAGAGCCTGCAACGCGCCGTCAAGCAGCGCTTGACACCAGATCGAGAAGACAGTCTTACAGAATTGATGAGCTAGATGTCCCTAGGTAGCCGCACGCCTTCTGAGTTATTTAGGGAGTTGGAGCAGAAGGCCTTGGAATTCAACCTGCCCAAGGAAATCTTAATGCGACTATTCATACAGAAGCTCCCTCCAGCACTCAATCAATATACCAAGGTGATCGTTTTGTTTTTTTTAATTTTATTTTTAGCCTTAATTTTATCAATTCATCACTGTCAATAAAAAGTCCTGGTTCCTGGTCTCCCGAAGGATCAGGTAGATCCATGAAATTGCTTTCATTCTGTGGATTACATATTAAATTTCCAAATACTTCATTCAATTCACAGAGAAATTCATACTCAGTTTTATTCACAGGTAATATAAGCTTAATTTTTTCTTTATATTTACTGTAGTCTGTGAGATAATAACGTTGTAACAGAAGAAACCAATTCGTCCGTGTTCTTGATGTAAAAACTTTTATAATCAATCAGTATGCTTAACTCTAAAAAGATTCCAGTTGATTCTGGAACTTTGCACGTGTGCATATTCAAAATTAAGTATCTGTGTTTTGCTACTCAAGATGTTCCATTGTAAAATAATTTGTTTGCAATACAATTCTTTGAAATAGTTTACAACGTCATAGCTGTGTGATTTCACCGTTTCAATTTCTCAGTATACATGATCTAAGCATTGCAAACCTCTGATTGATTCCTTTATAATCTACTTGAGATCATGATTAGAAAAAATTGATTATTTCAGTCATGCAATTATTAAAGTCACCTACAACCACAATATAGCCATGACAGTCCAAAGTAGATTGAAAGGAACTGGTAAATGTTTGATCATCATATAAACTAGCATACGGCGATCTGTAAACCGCGGCTAAGTTCAGAGTATCGATTTGTGTAGATAAAATATCAATAATAGCATTATATTTACTATTATGTAAAATTTTCGCATTTAATACAGATTTAATATAAATGAGTACTTCCCCACCTTTTTTATTCTGCGATCTGTCTATTCTAAATCAAGTATAGTAAGGAATGTCAAATTCGTGGTTTGCAATATCCTTGTTGAGCCAAGTTTCAGATAAAATTATAAAATCAAAATCGTTACTTATTACCAATTTACACAGCAAAAGGTTTTTGTTCTTAACACTTCTAAAGTTGGCATAAAAAAGAATATTTAGTATATGACTTATCTAAACAGTTATCGACTTTTACTGGTTCAGATTTGTTGGTTTCTTTACTGTTCTTTTGCCGGGTTTTGAGGCTATACTTCTCCTCCCCCCGCTATCCACAAAATTGAGTATAGAAACATCGTTTTTTGATATTGTTTCTTCTTTGGGTGAATTCCTAATAATAGCGTGATCTGAAGTAGACGGTTTCCGCTCCTAATTATTCTTCAGCTTATTTGCTTTTGCCAACTTCCGATGGAGAAATGGTTTTTCACGTCCAATAAATATGCTTTGAAAATTCGGGTTCTCGTCTTTCTTTTTATTGATGGCTTCGGTCTGCATATTCGTTGGTCTCTTTGATAATTTTACCATCACAGGTTTTTGACGATCAGACCCTTCTTCCACCCTATAAAAATTAGCAATGTTAGCATGCGTTGCGTCCTTGACCAAAAGGTTTTATTTCTCAACGTCTTTTACGTCGGCATTTTCATCCAGATGAATTAAATTAACTGGTCGTGTTTGCTATTCCGCGCCGAGACTTCGTTCGCTAATATATTTAGAATTTTTTTCCTGGTGTTTTATTTTTGATTGGCGTGTTGTCTTCCGTTGTTATATCAGCCAGCTCTACCCATGATGAACATCTATCTGTAAATTATCTAACTTTGCATGTATAGCCTTAGTCAACTCTACAATTTGCGCGAATAATATTTCATTTTACTTCTCCGCTAGCTTTAATTTCGCAGCATACACATCAACGTCAGTTTCCAATTTGAACATTCTATTTTTAATAAGGTTGTTCTCTTCCTTCAGCACCTTCATAGAGTTCTGAAGGTCCGCAACGATTTTATCAATTTCAGTATGCAACAAAATCGGAGCCATTTCATACCGCAATACAATTAAACTTTAATTGATTGCGCGGGTGGTGGTAACAGTTCTTTAAATCACGATCGAGAGTTCGAAGTTAACAACAATCCCAGTGTATTTAACCAGTCGTCGAACAACATAGCAAAACTACGGCCAAACGCACGTACTAACGCGTTTCAACCTTCTTGGATCATCATCAGAGTACGACGGTAAACTGACTAGCGAGAATAAAACCGTATTCCACATATATGGAAAGCAAAATTAGATATGCGGCTCTCACCTCTAGTTGTCTCGACTATATTGTACTTGACTGGAATGTCGCTGCACAATTTCTATGCAACCACGAACATCAATTGTTTGCAGCTTTCGCCACAAATATGAATAGACAACACAAGTTAACATTAATTGATTTTGCGGGTGGTTGTAACATACTTTTAAATCAAGTTTGAGAGCTTGAAATAAACCACAATACCATTGTATTTAACCAGACGTCGAACAACAAAACAAAACTATTGCCAGTCGCACGCACTGACGCGTTTCAACCTTCCATGGTCATCATCAGAGTACAACGGTAAACTGACTAGCGCGGATCAAACCCTATTCCATATATGTGGAAAGCAAAATAAGATATTTGGTTCTCACCACTAGTAGTCTCGTCTAAATTGTACTTGACTGGAATGTCGGCTGCACAATTTCTATGCAGTCACGAACATTAACCTTTCCAGATTTATCTATATATATATATATATATAGACAATACAATTAAACAATAATTGATTGCGCGTCTGGTGGTAACAATTCTTTAAATAAAGTTTGCGAGCTTGAAGTAAACATCAATTACATTGTATTTAACCAGTCGTCGAACAACATGACAAAACTACCGCCAGTTGCAACACACTGACGCGTTTCGACCTTCCATGATCATCAACAGAGTAAGACAGTAAAGTGACAAGCGAGGATCAAACTGCAATGCATATATATGGAAAACAAAATTATATATGCGGCTCTCACCTCTAGAAGTCTCGCATACATTGCATTTGACTGGAATTTCGGATGCACAATTTCTCTGCAAAGTACGTCTAAGTTACGTATAAACGAATTGCAATTCGACATTTTTCATAACAAGAGAGAACTAAACTTCATTTCAGACGCTCTTTTCAGGCCAAACGTCTTGCTACAACCACCATCGCCTTCGCCATTCACAGTCAACTCCATGACTCTCAGGGAACATGCACTAACGCCATCCCTCCTGCGAGCAGACCAGCGCGATGACACGTTTATTCAAAGATCAGTATCCTCTCATCTCACCAAGTTCGTATGCCGTCTCTGGGAAGGCTTACCATTTGTTTACTTCACGTGTACGGAACCCAACAAGCCAGTTTTGCAGACCAGCCTTCAGCGAAATGTTTTCGACTCAGTTCACTCAATTTCTTACCCAGAAAGCAGGGTGACTCTCCGACTTTTTACAGATCGTTTCTAGGGTCACAGGCTCAGGCAGAACGCTAAACGATGGGTCTCCGAGTGTGCAACATGCAAGAAAAGCAAAATCATGCGGCACAATTGTTTGAAGTTGGAACATTTCCCAACTAATTAACGCCTAGCCTTCGTCCCCATCGACAAATTTCACCTGAAAACGTTTCAAGATTTTAGCTTCCTTTTGACTATGATTGATTGATTTATCCAATAGCCTGCGACTTTACTTCTTGGCACCATTTCTACAGACAAATTCACTAACGGCTTTTTCTCTGCATGGAAACTCATTATGGTGTTCCCAACGAAGTCATGACTGATAGAGGCACTTACTCCTCATCAGAAATTTTCAAAACTATCTTGCATTTCATGGGGTGCACATTAAGCCAGACCGACCAAAATCTAACGGTATTGTAGAAAGAATACTTAGGATACTCAAAGTAGCTTAAACACTTTCGTCTTTAATGGCAACTGGGTCGATGTATTACATTTAGTCATGCTTTCTATGCTTTGCCTATCACGTGAATCTATTAAAACCTCTGCGACACAACTCTTGTATGGCATAGACCTACGCCTGCCTAGTCAACTCCAATGTATACTACCCGCAATGAATGACTCACAAGTCGAAGCTTCTCGCTTTCGACTTCACCTCGGTAACATGTCTGAACAGCAGCTGAGACATACTCCTTGTCTAGTCTTCGTTCACCCGCAGGTCCAGAACTGAGTGTACTCGTTCGTTACGACACTGCTGTTGCACCACTACAACCAAAGTATCGCGGTCTTTATCGGACTTTGCTCAAACAGACGAAATACTTCATTATCTTGCAAGCAACGACACCTGCATCGGTAAATAAAGACAGGTTGAAACCGTTTATCGAACTGCCTGACCCTGACGACATGCATCTCAGGCTCTACCTGCCCACGATCTCAACCACCAATAGATTGCTTTGCTTACATGTAACTGGTAATTTTTTACATTAATTTTTTGTTATTCTAAGTATCAAACGTTAACTTTTTGTGCAAAAATTTGCGCCTTATTTAATGCGACGTTTTATCTCTGTATCCACGTGATTCATTACCTTTCTCACACTCACTTGTTTCACGTGGTATAACTCGCTGTTCTTAGCTAACAATTGTGGAGTATTTTTTAACAGTTCTTCGGTATTATACCATCACAGCGGCAATGTTTGTGTACACGTTTTGTTCATACAATTTGATTTACATATTTTCGTTTTTACATTTACTGTTGCAACGTATGGCTCACATCTGACCTCACACTGCCTATTTGGGTATGACTATCTATGCACGTTCAATGCATATTTCAAATTCATCAGTTACACAGTGCACACTGTCTACAAATATCTTGACCACAACTTCGAGCACAATCCAGGTTCTTTGGTCATTTTAGAACACATTCACGGGTTTAATCTTAAATCTGGCAACTTCAGTAGCAACCCACTTTGCGATTTTCACGCTGAGTTTCTCAAAACCTCTCACACTACTCTCTTTTACTTCACGCGGTATGATCGGCAATTACAGTGGACAATTTGGGCAGCAATAACTACTAGTGGTTATTTGATTATCATTTTTAGAGTCATTAACATATATGCACAAGGCCAGAATAACTGAAATTTTTGATTAGATATAGGCAAAATAATAAACGGTTGATGAACTGAATTTGACCTCTGTCCTACATTATTAGTCAAGCCTCGCCGAGAGGAATTTTTTTACCATTAACTTTTCTCAGAGAGGAAAGTAATGTAATGGCTCAGATTAATTCGCCGACATATTGTCTAAAGGAAATTCAAATTTAATTACGCGTTTATAATTAAAAATAGCAAAATTTCCGTGCAACATTGCACCTGAACATCTATATAAGCACGTTGCATTTACCATGCAACAAACGTGACACTTCTGCTGTGCGCTTTACGTGTAATTGCAGTCGCTCTCTCTACTTGACTGTCTACCTACGCTGATTTATAGATTTGCGTATAAAATGCAGTGTTATCTCATCGTATAGAATTCAGTCACACCAATCACCTAGTTGCTGTACAACTAGTCATATGTAATCGATTATCGATTTATCTGACTTCTACGTGTGTCACTCATAACGATGTTGCTGCAGATCTTCAACAAACCAATTCCGAGCCTTCGAAAAGGAATTTGCCTCTCCGGTTTCGACAACTCTACCTATTCCATTGCATCCACACGACCAACCAGCCGGAGCACTCACAATTAACTTTAGATATGGCAACACTACTTAACATTATCTGAATTTGCTTATGTACTTAAGTCCGGTCCTAATAAAGACCACATACATCAACTGCATTTCATTATATACGGCTTTGTTTTCTTATTACAATTGTAAACGCCCCGGCTTCAAGTGAATGCCGTACGACGTTACAAACTCGGTTAAGGTGCTCTAAATAGAGATTAGTTACTGATATGGGGGCCCTTAAGAGGGCCTGGTAATGCGTTCTCTTGAAGTCTTCAGAGTTTGAAGATGTCCTAGAGCCTTGGGTGGACTCTGGTTGAGTTGTCGCTCCCGTGGTTGAGCTGTGATCACGATGTGGATGGCGTCCTGCAGGTTCTGCACTTAATTGGCTCGTCTCTCCGGTATACCGCAACAAGATGAGTCACGGATGTAGTTAGTTTCTTGAAGGAGTTTCCGTGTTTCGCACCTGGATTAATTGAAATTACCTGATCTGCGTTTTGACTAACGCAGCTTTCATTGTTCCAGTAATTTTCTTTTAGCACGATATTTCGGCCCATCTTACCGTAGGCCTTCATCAGTTGCATCTCACGAAACAAATGAAGCAAGTGTTTTATTTCTTCTAGTCATAATATTTATATACCTCAGACTGACCTTTCATTAGATATTCGCGTGTCACATATTTGTGTGTGTGTACATTTTCATAACCGTTGTCTTCATCTAACTAATTTCGACCAGAGTGGCTGAATAATAATTTATCAATTGCATGCAATAACTATTCGTTTTTAACACACTCAGTGTAAATGACGTAACTGAGATGGGGGAGACCCATAATTCAGAAACACTCGTCATAAAAACATGCCATGAGTGATTAAACCAGAAGTCCGAAAGACTATTGCACATGTTAAATTACAATTCAAACCACTAGGTTGTACTC
Source organism: Eudiplozoon nipponicum (assembly GCA_029291075.1). Lineage (NCBI taxonomy): Eukaryota > Metazoa > Platyhelminthes > Monogenea > Mazocraeidea > Diplozoidae > Eudiplozoon > Eudiplozoon nipponicum. Next base: position 51,705 of record JAQBSW010003815.1, read on the forward strand.
AAGATAGAGAAGTTAATAACAGTTATTGGCGCACGCCACGCATGTCCATGTGTATGTGTATGCATAACTAAAAAACTTGGTTAAATTATTTTATTTTGATACACATGTACGTACATCTAAATGAAACTGCAGTCAATAGACATTAATTTACCCTTTGCACGCGTCAGACAAATTATTACTTATAACTATTGTATTATTATAATATTTCCAATGGGTAGGGTGGGGGTGTAAAACAGAAAATTAAGGTTGAAGTCACTATTTGTTTTAAAATCAAATGAACAGTTAGAGATGAAATTTTGAAGACTATATTCATAATAATTGTTTATTCATTTGTTGAATAAAAGCCCACTAATTAGTCAATCTTAATCTGATGTTCTTAATCTTTTACTGGAGCTAGCTTCAGTTACCAATTCATGCAATCGCCTTTTTCTTCCACTAGCTAGTGCAGTATTCTAAGGATTTTTCAACAGCTGTTTCATTCATAATATTATCTCTAGATTTAATTTCTATAGATTCCCTAATCAATCTCGTCATCCTATTACGACTACATATTGCTATGCGTTTGCATTCCTCCCAGTCGATAGTATGCCCAGTCTCCACTACATGACGAGCAAGATCAGATTTAGCAATATGTCCATATTTACACGCAGTTTTATGTTCACCTCTTCTTACTTTGATTGGACGCATGGTTTCACCAACATACTTGAGACTGCAATCATTGCATGGGATCTCATACACTCCTGAAGTGTCTAAGGGTTCAATCTTTTCTTTTTGGTTAGGGAGTATAGTGCCTAGTGTAAGGGGCTGTTTTAAAACGGTCCTTATATTGTATTTTAAAGCTATTGATTTCACTTTCCTACTTAATATAGAGTCCGGTAATACCATGACCTTCCGCTCTTCCTTATCCTTATCCGCTTTTGTGTATCTCAAACTAGGATTAAATTTCTTCACCATGTCCCTCATTGTTGTATCTATTAAATGAGGAGGGTAACCATTAGTCTTAAATATATCGCGTAGTCTGTCTAATTCTAACTTCCTATGCTTTATATCTGTTAACTTGAGACTTCTTAATGTTAATGACTTTAAGATCCCGACTTTCATACGAAACGGGTGATTGGACTTGAAATTAAGAAGGATTCCTGAATAAGTATCCTTCCTATAAATATCTCTTCCCAATTTCAGACCATTTCTAATTAATTTGACATCTAAAAATGGTAATTCACCCGACGATTCCCTTTCTAAGGTAAATTGTAGTTCGCTCATTCGATTAGCTAAATTTAAGAAATTTACCAATTTATTGTCACCATGGTTCCAGATCAATAATATATCATCCAAGAAACGTAGGTACAGTTTTGGTTTCAATGGAGTCTTATCCAACAGATTATTTTCCAAATAATGCATAAAGATATTGGCTATTGGGACCGATAAAGGTTGTCCCATTGGAACGCCTCTAATTTGTTTATAAAATTCCTTACGAAATTTAAAATAAGTGGAGGACATACAAATACACATCATCTCCATGACGTGTCCTAACGTCATTTTGCTTCCTTCTAATATTAGTGGGTGATCAACCAGGAAACGTCGAAAACAATCCAGAGCCTCAGGTAACGGTATATTCTTGTACATAGATACTACATCGAAGCTTACTAATCTATCCTTTTCTTATAGTACACATTTATCAACAATTTCAACCAAATGATTTGAATTAAGCAAGGTATGTTATATGAAATGAAAATATTTTCCTATTCTATAGCACAAAAATTTTGAAATTTTATATTTTGGGGAGTGTTGTACATTCACTATAATTTTTAAAGATTTACCCGGCTTATGCACTTTAACTAACCCATAAATTCTGGGTGCAATCGTATCTCTTTAGATGAGAGTGTTACCATGCGTCGAATCAAATTCCTCATTAGCAACCATATTATTGATTAATAATTTCACTTGCCCTTGTAACTTATCAGTAGGGCCTTTTGTTATTTTAATGTATACTTCAGGATTACTTTACTGTTCTATCATTTTACTGTAATAATCGGATTGATTCATTAGAATTGTAGCTCTTCCTTTATCCGCCTTTAGACATATAACATAATATTATACAAATCCTTCTGAGATGTTTAATTTCATAGTTAGGCTTAACTTCATCTTCTTGGTGTGTTAAAATCATTGAGGATAGGGTGAAATTTGAATTAGACGTTGTCCCAATGGTTTTAACACACCAAGAGGATAAAGTTAAGCCTAACTATGAAATTAAACGTCTCAGAAAGGATTTAGTATCAAATAATGTTATATGTCTTAAGGCGGATAAAGGAGGAGCTACAGTACTGATGAATCAATCTGATTATAACAATAAAATGATAGAACAGTTAAGTAATGCTGAAGTATATACTAAAATAACAAAAGACCCTACTGATAAGTTACAAGGGCAAGTAAAATTATTAATCAATAATATGATTGTTAATGAAGAATTGGATTAGACGCATGGTAACACTCTCTTTCAAAGAGATACAGTTGCACCCAGAGTTTATGGTTTAGTTAAAGTGCATAAGCCGGGTAATCCTTTAAGAATTATAGTGAATGTACAACACTCCCCAACATATAAAATTTCAAAGTTTTTGTGGCATAGAATAAGAAAATATTCCTATTTCTTAGAACATACCTTGCTTAACTCATATCATTTGGTTGAAATTGTTGATAAATATGTACTAGATGAAAAGGATAGATTAGTAAGCTTAGATGTAGTATCTATGTACACAAATATACCGGTATCTGAGGCTCTGGATTGTTTTATTCGTTTTCTAGTTGATCACCTCTTAATATTAGAAGGAAGCAAAATGACGATAGGACACGCCATGGTGATGATGTGTATTTGTATGTCCTCCACTTATTTTAAATTACGGAAGGAATTTTATAAACAAATTCGAGGCGTTCCAATAGGACAACCCTTGTCGGTCCCAAAAGCTAATATCTTTATGCATTATTTGGAAAATAATCTGTTGGATAAGACTCCATTGAAACCAAAACTGTACCTACGTTTCTTGGATGATATATTACTGATCTGGAACCATGGTGACAATAAATTGGTAAATTTCTTAAATTTAGCTAATCGAATGAGCGAACTACAATTTACCTTAGAAAGGGAATCGTCGGGTGAATTACCATTTTTAGATGTCAAATTAATTAGAAATGGTCTGAAATTGGGAAGAGATATTTATAGGAAGGATACTTATTCAGGAATCCTTCTTAATTTCAAGTCCAATCACCCGTTTCGTATGAAAGTCGGGATCTTAAAGTCATTAACATTAAGAAGTCTCAAGTTAACAGATATAAAGCATAGGAAGTTAGAATTAGACAGACTACGCGATATATTTAAGACTAATGGTTACCCTCCTCATTTAATAGATACAACAATGAGGGACATGGTGAAGAAATTTAATCCTAGTTTGAGATACACAAAAGCGGATAAGGATAAGGAAGAGCGGAAGGTCATGGTATTACCGGACTCTATATTAAGTAGGAAAGTGAAATCAATAGCTTTAAAATACAATATAAGGACCGTTTTAAAACAGCCCCTTACACTAGGCACTATACTCCCTAACCAAAAAGAAAAGATTGAACCCTTAGACACTTCAGGAGTGTATGAGATCCCATGCAATGATTGCAGTCTCAAGTATGTTGGTGAAACCATGCGTCCAATCAAAGTAAGAAGAGGTGAACATAAAACTGCGTGTAAATATGGACATATTGCTAAATCTGATCTTGCTCGTCATGTAGTGGAGACTGGGCATACTATCGACTGGGAGGAATGCAAACGCATAGCAATATGTAGTCGTAATAGGATGACGAGATTGATTAGGGAATCTATAGAAATTAAATCTAGAGATAATATTATGAATGAAACAGCTGTTGAAAAATCTTTAGGTCCGATTTGGAATACTGCACTAGCTAGTGGAAGAAAAAGGCGATTGCATGAATTGGTAACTGAAGCTAGCTCCAGTAAAAGATTAAGAACATCAGATTAAGATTGACTAATTAGTGGGCTTTTATTCAACAAATGAATAAACAATTATTATGAATATAGTCTTCAAAATTTCATCTCTAACTATTCATTTGATTTTAAAACAAATAGTGATTTCAACCTTAATTTTCTGTTTTACACCCCCACCCTACCCATTGGAAATATTCTAATAATACAATAGTTATAAGTAATAATTTGTCTGACGCGTGCAAAGGGTAAATTAATGTCTATTGACTGCAGTTTCATTTAGATGTACGTACATGTGTATCAAAATAAAATAATTTAACCAAGTTTTTTAGTTATGCATACACATACACATGGACATGCGTGGCGTGCGCCAATAACTGTTATTAACTTCTCTATCTTGAGTACAACCTAGTGGTTTGAATTGTAATTTAACATGTGCAATAGTCTTTCGGACTTCTGGTTTAATCACTCATGGCATGTTTTTATGACGAGTGTTTCTGAATTATGGGTCTCCCCCATCTCAGTTACGTCATTTACACTGAGTGTGTTAAAAACGAATAGTTATTGCATGCAATTGATAAATTATTATTCAGCCACTCTGGTCGAAATTAGTTAGATGAAAACAACGGTTATGAAAATGTACACACACACAAATATGTGACACGCGAATATCTAATGAAAGGTCAGTCTGAGGTATATAAATATTATGACTAGAGGAAATAAAACACTTGCTTCATTTGTTTCGTGAGATGCAACTGATGAAGGCCTACGGTAAGATGGGCCGAAATATCGTGCTAAAAGAAAATTACTGGATGTAGTTAGTTGTTGGTGAAACTATCAAATCACCAGTGTAGGTATTGACAGCCGACAGAACGCACACGCGTGAAGCAGGTAGAATGCAAATGCCACAACTGACTTGCATGGTAAATTACCGTGCTTAAATAGCATGCAATATGTCTACTTGCACACTATTGGTTAAACGTGGTTAAACGGCAATTTCGCTTTTTTCTCATTGGTGCAACGTAAATAAATTTGAATTTAATTTACGCAATATGTCGGCGATTGATTTGTGTCGTTACACAATGTCGCACGGCATTTACTTATTTTACATTGTAACGACACAAATCAATCGCCGACATATTGCGTAAATTAAATTCAAATTTATTTACGTTGCACCAATGAGAAAAAAGCAAAATTGCCGTTTAACCACGTTTAACCACGTTTAACCAATGGTATGCAAGTACACATATTGCATGCTATTTAAGCACGGTAATTTACCATGCAAGTCAGTTGTGGCATTTGCCTTCTACCTGCTTCACGCGTGTGCGTTCTGTCGGCTGTCAATACGTGTGCGCTGCGTGATCGGATAGTTTCACCAACAACTAACTACATCCGTGACTCATCTTGTTGCGGGATACCGGAGAGACGAGCCAATTGAGTGCAGGACCTGCAGGACACCATCCACAACGCGATCACAGCTCAACCACGGGAGCAACAACTCAACCAGAGTCCACCCAAGGCTCTAGGACATCTTCAACGCTGAAGACTTCAAGAGAACGCATTACCCGGCCCTCTTAAGGGCCCCATATCAGTAACTAATCTCTATTCAGAGCACCTTAACCGAGTTTGTAACGTCTTACGACATTTACTTGAAGCCGGGGCGTTTACAACATTATCTTTACCTCTTTAACCGGGTAATTTGAAGTGTCAGGCCCGATATTTTGAAAAGTATGCGGTTTTATTTACATTTCATATTATTTTATACAATTTGAGTGTATTCTTCAATGTTGCAAGTTCAATTTATTTTTCTGAACTTATTTCAAATGAGTTCTAGAATATTCACACATACAGTTACTATTGTAATTCTATTTCAATTTTTTACTTACATTGTGCTTGATTTATTATATTACGTAATAATCTGTTATCTTAACCGATTATTAATACTAGTATATTTAAAGGCAATAGCGCCTTGTCGAGCAGTAAGTTCACTTTTCTGTTTGAAATGGTCTGTGATACTTTATTTCTTTTGATATAACAAAAAAGTCTTTTGAAAATGTATATAATCGGCTACAATAGCACATTACGTACAAGTTAAACACTGATAGAAACTAAAAATGTTTATCCTTTATCTGTACGAGTGAAATAAAAAGGTCGTTTGCGTGTGTTAGTGAGAAGGTATTCAGCTATCCTTTAGCAAAAATGATAACGATATGACTGGTAAAACTTGACTAAGAATACAGCTCGTATTATTTTCTGTCCACCCATATTAGTTGACTCATTTATGCAGATTTCCTCAGAGTTTACTGTAATCTTTTCACCCAGATTTGCTTTAATTATCCATAAACTTATCTATAATTTTGGCTGATATTATTCGTATTAATTTTTCAAAATATCCGTTGAAGTCATTTTTGGAAACACAAACGATTTAGTCTTAATCAATTTTCTAAAGCAATTTGCTCGTGTAAAGCGCGTCCCTTTAGTAAAATGATGACAAGTATTTATGATGTATACAAGTTTACGGCTCCACTGCTGCTTTTATCATTGTCCTGACTTTGCCTAATCTTAATTCGTGCGTTTTAGCGCGAACTTTTCTTGTATTTATATCAGCCATAAATAGCACCATTGAAGCGTTATCATCCTCGAAGGAGGCTACTCCAACACAGCAGTATTGTAGCAGTGTCTCATGTAAATAAATAAAGTTTGTAATGAATAAGATAAATTAAGAAAAAAAACTATACGAATTCCATTTAAAGACTTCATTTAGAAATATCTAACGGACCATAATTCTGCAATGCTTAAAAGTGTGTAAAACACCATTAGCCTGTAAAAAGCGTAGAAGAAATTGCTCACGATTGCAAATCTCGTCATCTACTTTTGTTGATGTTCCATGTGGGTAGCTGAAATAGAAAAGAAAACTTTAATAAACCAATTAGGTCATATTTAGGCAATTGTAATTGGAAATTATGGAGATTACCGGTGGTATCCAATGTCACTAGCAATGTGTGAGACTGTAATCGTGACCGATTGCGTAATAGAATGAGTATCCGAACGAAAGATTTAATAATATTTGGTCTTAAAGCTAAGTAAGAAATCTGTAAACACACTGGACGAGTCCATATGATTATCTTGTCTATGCAAAATAGTTCTCTGTATATAAGTCAAATGAGTTTGTGCTTAAATTAATTAGCTGTGTCTTATGTTCTATTTTTAATGGAGGTAAAGATTAAAAAAAACCTAAAAGTTAACATTTCAATTTAGAATAAGATATTCTTGTTATCTCTAATATTTAAAATAGTTATAATAATAATACATTTATTTGGCATCAAAGGCCAACAGGCCCGACCATTGAAATAACAAATCAAAGGTAGGATATGTGGAGGTGACTAATTGTGAAGCAAGTATTTAATAACAGGAGGAGTGTTTTCATCAACTTCATGATAGTTCAATCTTTTGAAAAATAAAAAAGAAATTCCATTTGACTAGACATGATCAATTGGAGTTCAGTCCATGAAGTGTCCGAGCATCAATGCGGGGTAGGCTGGGTTCTGACAGATGAGTTTGAGTGTGAGATCGAAAATGATGGCGGACCGGAAGCAGACGTCGACCGACGGAGTCCTTTGTCGTGGATATTGAATTTCTGAAGTGTAGTATTGACCAGGATGGAGTCGACTAGATTGAAGCTAGTGTGTCGTGCAGGGATCACTGGCGTCCGTTGAACGAGGTTATGACTGATGGTAGACGAGGGGGAGTCGATGTCCGATGCAAACCGTCGGGTGGTCCAGCAGGCTTTTGAGTTTCCGGTCTTTCGCTGAAACAGAAAGGAAAAGGATTAGTTGAGCAAAACGTGGTAAAGTATCCACTATATGGATATGATCGAATGAAAAATGAGAATAGAAGTGGTATCAGGGAGTCAAGAGTGAGAGATTTAAAACCAGAGGGGAAAAGTGGAAATTAGATGTCAGCCAGAGGGATTTCGCCCTCCGAAACCAGTAAGGAGAATAGCCTGGGGGTGAAAGAAATGTTATGAATTAAGAAGGAACCAATTTTGCTTCCAATCGGTCGTTTCACAAAGAAATTTGTTAAAGAAGTACTTGTGGGCCGCCTTTTTAAATTCGTGCTGGGGTAGGAGCTTTATTTTATTTATTTCGAGGTCTACTTCTTAGCAAATAAAGGTATGAATAATATTTAAGTTTATATATATATATAAATATATATATATATAAATATATATATATATATATATATATATATATATATTATTATTATACACATAATGTATATATGTATATATGCTTTTGTAACTTATATTTACGATTTCTTTCAGATTTTAGAATAAAGTCTAAGGTAAGTGAACCATCTCACTATGTCTAGATGGATATCTTCTGTCTTTTATTAGATCTGAATGCTAGTATCTTATCCTTCGGAAATTTGGCCGTCATTTAGTCTTTGTCATCAACTTTATTACATTATTTAAGTTTTTTGTTGTGTATAAGGGCTACCATAATAAAGTGGCTCTTTATATTATGTACAACACATTTTTATACAAATAATCTGGCCATCTGATCGCAAGATAATCCTCATTTCTTATTTATCTCAAAGTATTGTAACAAGTTTTTAGTAATAAAGAGTATTTATAGAATACATCGGTGTTACTGTGACGCTTATGAAGACTGAAAAAGTATGTTTGAACACTAAATTTTAATCAATTTATGTATTGCTTGTGTAACACCATCGTCATGTCCAGCCATAGGAAAGTCAAAAGTGACTGTTTCCCTGCCAAATAAACATAAGGAGTAAAAGAAGTATGTAAGTGAATTTAGACAAATTATTATTGAGATTTACGAGAGAGAGAGAGAGAGAGAGAATGGTAGAGAGAGAAGGAATATCTTGCTACTATGAGTAAATTTGTCAGGATAACTCACAGAAATGAGGCAAACTAAACCTCTTCACAACACCATTATGGCCAAGTTAGCATTCGGGCAAGGCGACATCAGCAATACAGCTTCCTTGTGGATTTCACTGTATCACGTCATAAACATATGGCTAAGTTAGCATTCGGGTAAGAAAATATCAGCAATACAGCTTCCTTGCGGCTTTCACGCCATAAAAAACCAAACCTCGCAGCTAACTTTACCCTACTAGGAAAAGAAAGTTACAAAGATAATTCTAATAGACTTACGCAACAAGATCATCACTGAGCTCGATTCGATGCCAAATCGCTAAGGGTTTCTAACCAAGAACTATGATGCGCACAAGGACCGCATCCTGGCAGACGAGTGGGTCCTATACTACCCAATTTCGATGTAAGTAACTTCAATTGTTTCTGTCATGTCAAAATCTGCCCACCTTGTTTCTTACGCCAATTTGGTGCTGGATGAGAGAACAGAGCTCTATTGGGCAATCGAAATGAGGGCATACGCAAAACGTAACCGAGCTAACGAAGTTGATGTAGCCTTATTTGTTTTACTAACGAGGAACACTGATTGGCAGATCCAAAAATACGTCTACGGATGTCAAAGTTAGTTATTCGTTGTTGGTAACCAACATGTGATACACGATGGTCGAATGCCTGTAAGCGCCAAGTTTCAGTAGCGTATAGTAAGACTACGCGCATAGATGTATTGTAAACACGACCTTTAAGGCAAAGTGAAATACTCGCGTTTCTCCATAACTTGCGAAGTTCGAGAAATTTACTCTAGCTTTCGCGATTCGTATTCTCACCTCGTCGGACATATTGCCTAAGTCATTAATAGAGCTCCTCAGATATGTAAACCTGTCAACTATGTCTAGATCTTCATTCTGGCAGCTCGCAATCGTTGGTGGGTGATCCTGAAACAGCATCACAACATTTAGATGGTGTCAGATTTCATCACACAAATCTGTCCACAATCTATCCAAGGTGGTCTGGCGTTAACCATGATTGCCTTTATTTCCTACCTTACCGTGCCGACCCCTGAGAGGATAAGCCGGTTCCATTTGATATCCTTCATCAGTCTCTCCATGCTTTGACGGTCAAAGTCATCAGTCTTAAATATAAATGTCTTGTGATGGACCGATAAACGATCATGTAAACTCTTGTGATGCTCGACAGTCCGATCGGATTGTTGTGCCATAGTTCTTCGGTTTTGGCATCTAAACGTTGTGAAGGCGCCAGCTCGCACATTGACTAGTCTACTGCCTGCTATACCAGTTCGTCTTCGTCGCTATAGGCACAGGTTTGAACTGATTAGTTTGATTGATTTAGATCCAGACGGATGAAGTCGCATGATGAATCCCCGCATTGGCGTGATCGAACAGATGCGTTCTGACACCTTGGTCCATCCATTTTGTCTTTGTGATGCACCTATGGCACCAATTTGTCGAATACTTCGTGCTTTTTGGAGTCCTCTGAACGTCATCATTAGTCTTCACGTCTCACAGCCACAGCAGTGGTTACAGTGTGCCAGCCAGTAACCCTGGCAGACTCGGACTTTTCGCTTGAGGCCGATTTCACTTCTCCGTGCAAAGTGAGTTCTTCACTGCGGGGTTGGCGCTAAGTCTGGTCACTGGTTCGATGCGTGTTCGGAGTCCCGTCCGGCTTGACCAGTTGCGCAGTATTTGTTTGCGCCAAGGTACGCGTGAAATCGTCGACGGTCTTCAGACTTCGGCTTGTCGCACACCGTGAGCCGCCCATCGACATGAAGATTTCGAACGAGCCAGCTGATGGCAGACCAAGCGCTGATGAATACTGGGCCACTCGATCCAAAGCGGCTTGTGTATGCTCCCAAAGCTGTCACATGGCGGAGGAATTAAACAACATCGCCCGCAGACAATCAACATCCCGTTAGCCATAGGTTATTTGATACTTGAACGCCTTCGAACCCAGCGGATGGTGGAAAGCAGAAATGCAGGAATCTTAGTTTAATCAGAGCATTGAACAATGTGGCGATGGCGGCATTCCTGACGAACCTCAGCGCAGCAGACTGAAATTCATCCGATTTTTCCTCCCAACACGTACTCTGGTTTGGCGTGGTTTAATAGTAGGCCTTGATCAGATTGACGAGTTTCATGGTTATCTCACGACAGCATGATGTTCCAGTGAGTCAGCACGTTGTCAAAAGTGAGTTTGAACTCCTAATAAACAAGCGATTGCTTGTTTGTTTGCGGCAAATCTGCGTTATGATGTTCCGCGAAAACCTGGCAAGAATTGATCAATACTAGCCTCTTGCTCTTGGCGAACCCACCCTGATTGGGGATTTGGTGAGTTGGAATGCCGTCGGTTTGCGATGCGCGGTAAGCGCGGTTCATCAGAATCGACTAACAGCTTTGACGGGCAAAGCTGATAATGATCACGATCACGGCGGTTTTTCGCGTATCTTGATCTTATTCACCCCTTGGCAGAAACGGTAGCGAGTGTGACTTGATTATCTGGAAGTCTGGATTTTGGCATGCTACCTGTCTCCGTGGCGATGAACAGGAATTGCGTCGATGGATTGATATGGCAGTGCGCCCATATGGCGGCCCGGTATGATCTCCTTGGGCATATATTCCATCTTCATCGTGATTTTCGGTTCTTCATTACGCTTGACGGTCGGTGCGATCTCAGCCTGGTTGTGGTGCTGAGCGTGGTGTCCGTCACGGCAGTTTAAGGTAGATGTTGCGTGGACAGGTGGAGCACACTTCAGCTGGCTTCGTCCACAACCGCGAGGTAAATAAACGCCAACCCATCTTAGATTTTGCCATTGACTTCAGAAATCGCTTTCGTTGTGCTGCGAATTGTTCTGCATTGCGCTTTTCATCATGATGCTTTCTATGTAAAAGGACGCGAACATAACTCCAGTCACCGATTGTTTCGTAAGTTGATTCCATGAGCAGTCATTTCATCCCAGTACCAGTTTGATGGTTCGGCCTGAGCGAAGACTCTTCGTTTCACGTCTCAGGTATGATACTGAGGGCATGTTATTCATCCGCATCTTCTTGCTTTTGTGACGCCCGCATGTCGTGCGTTCAGAGATCCAGCCACAGGCGTAATTTCTTATTGTCCTTGTTGCTCGGTAGCAAGCTTGCTTTGAGCGGCGGGATATGCTCAAAGCCGTCCAATGACGTTCCTATTACTGCTTTGATCGACGGTTGTTCGACTATCGCCCTTCTTTTTTGTAGTTCATAAGAATGATGAACACCAGTCCAGCTAACCTGCAAGTGGCACGGTTTCATTCCCCACGTAATACGTGAAATGGCGCCGGTCACCTGTCCTGAAGAATGACACCATACCATCCTTAAAATAAACATGTTTTTGAACCATCGTACCTTCTGGGTCAAGTACTATTGAAGAGACGACTGCACCGCACTTCTAACCCTGGATGGTTCTTCGATGACTTCAACACTACCACTGTTAATGCGTGGCGACATTCTTTCAACCCAGAACCATCAAAATGATAATTGATCTTGAAGTGTTCAGTTCAATTTATCAAGATTGTCTTTTATTGTATCGGTTATTTAAAAATGGATTGGTTGGTATCACTTTATAGTTTCATCTAACCTTTAATTGACTTTGAGATGTTGCAATGAATAAATTTAATGAATGATCATTCACGAACTGTTTTCAAAAGGATTTTAAGGACCCTGATATATTAAACATGCGTTGGGTGACGGCAATACAACCATATCTGTTGGGTTATCTGGTGATTGTTATTGCTGGCTTGATAAGAGAAGAGAAGGAGACATAATTGGATGATAATTGTTCGCGATCTGACTTCGATTAACAACCAAAGAAGTTTAGGCATGATTAAGGCGACTCTTTGAGATCGCGCGACGGCTAATGCAGTATGTGATCACTGAAATCATATTGTTATAGTTATATGCGGGTGGACTTGCGAATTGAACACTGGTGGCTCATTCCCCTTAGTGATGGTTTTGTATCAGAGTTTCTCCTTCCTCCAGGATATGAGAACTGCAAATCCTTAATATGATGATAACTTTATCTTGTTCAGATACCAGGGTCATTGCGTTTCCTAGAGGAGCTAGCGTAATTTCCTTTCATGCCTGATAGTGGCAAATCATGAGCCCCTTTAATGTAGGTTGCTCACCCATTTAACAAAAACGTTACTGTGCAGTTAGACCAGACTCGAGGCTTCACATGAAACGGGATGATGACTGTATCCATTTTTGAACAGGCAAGGTTCATGCTACCAATCCCGGGTTGACTAGCTTGAGCCCGTCGGTCGTCAGGCCGGAATTTCTAAGTCTACCGGACGCTTGTATAACACGTTAATAATAATGCGCTCAAACGTAGATGCCCTATTTTTCCTGTTTGGTTTTGCTGAACCATCCATCAAAACTTCTTTTTAAGTGCAAACATTAAGGTGATGAATAAAACTTCGGCATGTACATGGATCTAACGCTAAGCGTCGTATACGTTTTAGCTGCAGAGTTACAATTTAGTGCTAATTGGGTGGTGATGAAATGATGGCAATCGTGTCAGACACATATAGCAAAATTTGGTTGCTGATAGAAACAGTGGTCTGACTCAAATTTCTCACAGACTTGTGCGAATAAATTCAAATAAACTTTGGATGCTACCTGATACAATAGATTCTATCTTGCCATAATTTCTCGTCTTGAACGGCTTAACCGTAGCTTTTAGACAATGTCTAAGTCGGCGCAATATCGGTTTTGAAATATTATTATCAGAAATTTCTGCATTGTTTCAATAGTTCACACTAATTTAATTTGCGGGAAGATAAATTTACACATTGGAAATTATCTGCATCGCAAATAGAATGTTTCACACTCGTTCATAGCATTTTCAAATTTACATAATCGAGACCAGCTAATTTCGATCTTGCTAGACAGATGGCTACTCAAATTTAGTGAAAATTATTTGAGAATTGATCTAAATTAGCCTTCAAATAAATTTGGGTGTAAATCTACAATGAAAAAGTGTGTCCTAAGTCAAAATGTATGCCTCAGATCAAAGGAAATCTGAGATGCAAGCCATGTCATTTATAAATAATTGGTCCAAAATCGAATTTTATGTTCAGATTTGACGTATTTACAGTGAAAAATCTACCAAGGAAGAACGGTCTCCTCCACTGCGATTTGTAGCGTAGCGTCAGAGTCGGAACAAGAATGTTATAGTAACAATTCAAGAGGATTGAAAAAACAGTTTTTAAACATTTCCACTTCGTAAGTTATAAGGATGAACACGTTGTTGTTGATTGATAAGGTTTTCGAGATTCTCTGATAGGTCACGAGCATTTGAGTTATCCGTAGATTCACCATTTGCCTTAACATTATCATTATCGGTATCGTCATTATAGGAGGTTTGTTCATCAGCAATAACCGGTTCATTTTCACGAAGTCCAATATTTGTTCCAGCTTCATTCATCAGTGCGTAGGAGCCTTTCGGGGCTAATTGACGGATAGCTACTGTATCTTCTCTTCCATCAGGAAAACGAACATGCGCATAGTTATGATTGCAATGAATTAGTTCAACTTCTTCCACAGAGGGGTCATATTTAGAAACTCTAGCATTCTTCTTGAGTGAAACTTTGCCAGGAACAGTAAGCCAGGTTGGGAGTGTGGTACCAAAAGTCGACCTTCTATTGTGTCGAAAAAGACGCTCGTGAAGGGTTTCGTTGGTAGATGCGTGCAATTACCACGAACGTGGATTGAATGTACGGGTGTCCAGGCCAGGCTCATCTGTGCCTTCAACCGAAAGACTTTATCCGGTTTATAATGACCGATTTCATTAAGGTACCATTCATTCTTTCCTCACCCTGTCCATTTCTTCGGGATTGTTATGGTATGAGTCGTTCTATCTGGTTTCATACCCGGTAATGGACACGAATAAGAACCTCCTGTCTGAGTGAATGCAATGGAGGCATCCCAAACATCATGAATATTTGACATAGTGGCAGGTTGCTGACGGTGCGGACTGCTATGGTCATATTGCTAAAATGTAAAGGGAAATTCCGAGAATTATTCATCGATGCTAATCGCCAGTAGATAAATGATTACGAGTTAATAAAGCGAAGAGGTCCTTTAGTAAATCCTATAGATAACTGCTCAAACGGTTAAGTAGTGCTCTTTGATTTAATTGGCCTTGTACCTGTTTGGTATGGAAATCTGGGCTTGATTTCAGAGTACACTTCACAACTCAAGGCTATTGAATCAATAGAATATGGTAAATTACGAGATTTCGCAAAGTGAGCAGAGAAATCGGTAAAATGACAAAGAATCATATATATTTGTTTAATTCCAGTCCATTTGTAGCGCACACAACAGATTTGACTTATGCATCTGTCGCTTTGTTGTCTTTCCGGGTCTAGAAAATGATCGGTGCTTCTGTAAGGTGATAATTCCACTTTTCCAGCGTAAAATTTATTCTCTGTTCTTTCTCACCTTTCCTCTGATTCTTGATTTTTGCTCAAAATTAGTACAAAAGTTTATGATCTTGACTTAGCGACAAGATTTGAACGATTGACTCCAAAAGCTATAAACGTCTCCATTTTTGAAAATAGGCTTCTATCCAATAGTACACGCTTCTTCTTTCAAATTTAGCTGAGTGATTCGTTTTTCGATGGCGTCACCTAAGTCTGAGAGATGAAAAATGCTTACGGGTCTTTCCATCTTGTCTAGTATAGAATAGCTACGTCCGAAGATCGGTTTCGGGACGTCAAACGAATATCACAAAACGAATAGCTGTGAGCGCTACGGCTACCTTTTGGATCATCGAAATTTTGTTTTACAGAGACGCATAAAGAAAAGTGTTTTGATTTGCCAACTGCTATGTTTAAATCATACCTACAGTCGTATTAATCCACATGAATACTGAGCGAAAAATCCCATAATTCTTTGTTGCGATTGTATAATTATCTGACGGCGTGGTGGGAGGATCTTGTAGTATGGCTTTAATCAGAATCCTGAAAACTAAAATTGATCCAATGTTTTGTCTGATTCTCTAGTTTAGTAGTCATGAGTATGACGAACAAAGATTTATATATTTCATGGCCGACATGGATCCGTTGAGTTTTGATAGCATTATCATATGTATCACAGTCAACGATGTGTTCATAATGTTAGGAGACGTAGGTAGAAATAAGATGCCACCAATCATCCGATTTCATTTGATTCGACTAATCTCAGAGACCACCATAATGTGCATTGATTTTACCAATGATTCCATTGTTTTTGCACGTAATCTGCACCAGGTTCAATATCAAATCTTTCTGGTCTGAGCAGGCGTTCATGACTGCTATAAGGCGACGAATAAATTGTTCTCAATCAAGGGCGCAATCGTTTACCATGGCAAACGGCAAGGAGTTGAGCTCTCTGACAAGTCGCATTGAAAGAGCTGCTCAATATTAGACTCATTCGGTCAAGGGATAATGTGATACGCTATGCCAAGTATTATCGTTAAAAACATGTTAGTATACGAACGGTGTGAATATAAATGTGTGTACAAATAAACAATCATATCATACACATTCCCTCTGCATGGCAGAGAATGTTGTTTATTCCTTAGTGGATAGCTTGACTTAATCTCCAGTCACGCTTCCACTTGAAATTCTTGAATAGCCATCGTTTCCGGTTACTACTTAGGTCCTCATCTAAAAATTGCTATGAAGGCATTTTACATTCGTTCGACATTCTTATGATCGACAGGTTATAAACTTACTCGCCGATTACAAAATGTACAAACCACCATGACTGTTATTTGTTTCTTTTCAAAAAGATTACGCCTTGGTATCCTCATGAAATCTAACCTGGACGGGCGTGTTATAAATATCCCTGCCGAGTACACAAAACAAACACAATCAGGGTGATGTTGCTTATTTGTTTTACACATTGATTGCTCAGATCAACCTAAAGTAGTACGAGCTTTTTTCTCGTATAGAAAGAAGATCTCGAGGAAGGCAACACAGACTTCTATAGTTCACGTTTGCGTATCACGAACATAATTAACTCGCCCAACTTAAATTGAACCGTTACGTGTGCATTCTGAAATGTTTATGTTTGTGTCATGAAAATATGAGTGGTTTTCATCTTGTTCTTGCCATAGATCCACAGATGGCGAGCAAAATGTAATGGTCTGTCATCTTTTTGTCTTATCAGAACACTGCGCTGTCTTGTCGATTGCATCTCTTCTCCAATACATTAATTGAAACGGCACCAATGCATGCCGTTGCAGTAGCGTCACCATGGTGTGTTTATCATGGTGTGTAAAACCTGCTGAACCACCATATCTTGCACCATCATTTAGTTGACTCGTCCTGGAGTTTTTGTACCTAAAAGACTCTCTAGCTCCTCTACTTAAGCTATCACTACTTACCAAGTGGCTACTTCAATATTCGTGCAACAAGCGCTATAAGTAAACAATCAATGATTGTGCGGATGATAGTAACACTTCTTTAAATCACATTTGAGAGCTTGAAGTAAACACCAATCCCATTGTATTTAACCAGTCGTCGAAAAACATTGCTAAACTACCGCCAGTCCCACGCACCGACGCATTTATATCTCCTATGATCATCGTCAGAGTACGACGGAAAAGTGACTTGCGAGGACCAAACCGCAATGAGTATATAGAGAAAGTAAAATAATATCTGCGGCTCTTACCTCTAGTAGTCTCGCATATATTGTACTTGACTGGAAATGTCGTCTGCACAATTTCTATGCAGTCACGAACAGTAAGATTGTGCAGTTTTCGCCATAGTTAATATAATTATACAATCAGTGATTGTGCGGGTGGTTGTTACAATTCTTTAAATCACACTTACAAGCTCGAAGTAAACACCGATCCCATTGTATTTAACCAGTCGTCCAACAACAGGTAAAATTGATTTAAAGATTTGTAGCCATCATCCTCGCAATCATTGATTGTTTAATTTTATTAACTATACATATGCACAAAGTATGCGAGACTACTAGAGGTGAGAACCGTATATCTAATTTTGCTTTCCATATATATATATATATATATATATATATATATATATATATATATATATATATATATTCATTGTACCCTTCTTGTGTGCAAAAACAAAAAGAAATTTTATCACATATAAGAAAATTTTCTTTCTCATGGTCTTCTCAAATATCTACTCATGAACATATCTTTATATATAAATTGGAAAGCAAAACAAGATAGAAATATGTGAACATAGAGAGAGTGTGAAAAATAGAAACCAATCAAATTGCTTGCGTCTAATCCATTTAAAGCTCAATGCTTGTACGTGCTCCTTCTGCTTACATAAATCCGGCTGCAATTTGTTTATCCATAAGGCTTCGTATGTGGCTAGCTCCCTTTTGTTTTTGCATTTAGTAATTACTTTGAATGCTACGTCTGGAGAACATACGTGCGATGTTTCGATGATGTGTTGCGCAATAGCAGACGTGTATTCACCATTTGATTTAAAACAGGCGTTCAAGTTGCAATGTTCTCTCATTCGAGTAATTAACCGTCTGGTCGATCGGCCTACGTAAGTTGATCGACAACTTGCGCATGTATATTGGTAAATTATATTTGATATCGACATTAACGGCTGTTTCTCTTTGATTGCTGGTAAAGGCAAGTGTGTTACCTAAATAACACTCGTAGTTTGGCTGCATTAAATGTGCGTGTCAATGCTGCTTCAACTTTCTTTTGTGCCATTCGGGAAACTGCATCCCCTTTAAATGGGATGTTTAGGTAGACTTTTTTCTTTTCTGGTCCATAATACGTCTGTTTCTGTTTAATTCCCCTTTTAATAATTGATTCAATTAATTGTCTGGGATAGCCATTAGACATTAAATCGTTAATTGCTTTATTATATTCATTTTCTTTAGAATCTTGACTAACCAACCTGTCAATTCTTGAGAAGCAACCACGAACTGTTGAGAGAAACAGCCGTTAATGTCGATATCAAATATTATTTACCAATATACATGCGCAAGTTGTCGAACAAACTTACGTAGGCCGATCGACCAGACGGTTAATTACTCGAATGAGAGAACATTGCAACTTGAACGCCTGTTTTAAATCAAATGGTGAATACACGTCTGCTATTGCGCAACACATCATCGAAACATCGCACGTATGTTCTCCAGACGTAGCATTCAAAGTAATTACTAAATGCAAAAACAAAAGGGAGCTAGCCACATACGAAGCCTTATGGATAAACAAATTGCAACCGGATTTATGTAAGCGAAGGAAGCACGTACAAGCATTGAGCTTGAACTGGATGTGACGCACGCAATTTGATTGATTTCTATTTTTCACACTCTCTCTGTGTTCACATATTTCTATCTTGTTTGGCTTTCCAATTTATATATAAAGATATGTCCATTAGTAGATATTTGAGAAGACTATGCGAAAGTACTATTTCTTATATCTGATAAGATATCTTTTTGTTTTTGCACACAGGAAGAGTACAATGAATTTTATTAAAGCTCGCATTTCAAAAGAATATATATATATATATATATATATATATATATATATATATATATATATATATATCTCTTTCTCTCTGATACAGTTTGATCCTCGCTAATCATTTTGCTGTCATACTCTGATGATTACAGTTAAATACTGTTTGTTGCGAAGAACCAATATATATGCAAGTATGTATTAGGTTTTGCGAACCTAGTAACAAATTAGTTCAGTTGTGACCAGAAGGATAAACCAAAGGCAGCATGAGCGGAAAGTATAATCTCATGCACATTCGTTTCATGCTTACTGGCGAGCTCATCAGTAGGAGCCAGTAGTACGCCCCCTTTATATCTATATATATATATATATATATATATATATGTATATATTCGCAAAAACAGTATTTAACTGTAATATATTGAATTGAATGATGTCATGCTTACCGCGAAATGTGATAACTGATATCGATGAAGGCCAGAGTGTATGGTTTAACTGGAGTAACAGGTGTTCGGAAATTGTTGTAATTCTCAATTTGGGTGAACTTTAGCATAAATTTATATCCATCAGGTTGGTATCATGTACCGACTCGGAAACCATAGTGTTAGTATCCGGTACTCATCGATTTCAAAAAAGGTATCAGTTACTAACACAATAGCCATAGTGTTAGTATCCTTTACAGACTCGGTATATATATTATATAGTGTGAGTTAGCATTGAAGTCGCTATTGTCGTTGACTTCAGATTATGTTAGCTTCACTATTACGGGTTTACACATTCGTCTAGGAGATTGTACCGTCCTATTATTCCACATTCTTCTACCAAATATATAGTGGTTAGAGGGCGTAATACCGGCTCCTACTGATGAGTCGCCAGTAAGCACGAAACGAATGTGCATGAGATTATACTTTCCGTTCATGCTGCCTTTGGTTTATCCTTCTGGTCACAACTGAACTAATTTGTTACTAGGTTCGCAAAACCTAATACATACTTACTCTGATGATGACCAAAGAAGGTCGAAAAATGTCAGTGCGTGCGAATAGCGTTAGTTTATGTTATTCTACAACTGGTTAAATACAATGGTATTGGTGTTTACTTCATGCTCTCAAACTTGATCTGAAGAAGCGCTTTAAGTATTTCGAGTGAATGACATCAAAACGGTATTCATTTAGAAAGACATCTTATTACAATTATTGAATACGATAATTCCGATTGATAGCTGACCTACTTTAGACTATTAATAATTGATCTCTATCATGCATATTATGCTTCCATAATTTTATTACGCCTAATATTTTGTTTGGTCAATACGAAAATACGATATCTTTTTATAGCACTTTTTCCACGAGAAAGCTGTTGCTATATATAGCCACTCGGCTACAACTATAATTGCTACTGGTATTGTATTTATTATCTTTAATTTATTAATATAAACATTTTTAGCACCGAATAACCAAGAAAGTCGCCGCTGTCCAACTGCACCACTACACCGACAGTGTTCGTATACGCTTCAGAGACATTAGAGACGACCGTCTGCGTGTGCATAAAAGACTTTTAGATCAATGGATCTGTTTGGTTTTTATGGCGTTGTCAGATGACAAAGAAGAGAATAATTAACCAGATAACCAGTTATACTTGACCGCTTCCTGATGTAAAGTCACCAGCGAATCTTGTTATCTATCGTTGATTGTGTTTGTTTGGATACTGGTTTAGACGGTTACTTATACATCTTGGTCGTCAAGTTACCGAAGCAACTCTGGTGGATGGCTAAAAACGCATAAGGGATATACCTGAAATATTGTGATTGGACGCTATTATTCGCCTTGTTTCTCACTTGATCACGTCTCAATGTACCCTGAATGAGTGACACTTGGAGGGCCGAAAACACTGGGGAGTCTAATTTGAGCTAGAACTGGTCAAAAAATTATGTGCGCGACGGTTTGTATAAATCTGATTGACGTCTCCGTGACTAAATATAAGCGCATTCTGGTATATTAAACAGTTTTGCATGATCTATTTCTTTTATGAAGACTTTTGCATGTTCTTAGTAAAATAAATGCACATTTTCACTTTGAAGGGAGATGACTACTATCAATGTTCCTGTTTTACTTATTCGGTCTCTTCAGCATAGAACCACTTCGCACATTTGTATTCATAATATTTCAATACATAGTACACTAAATAATTTATTATCCGAACTTGACAGAGGTATGTCGTGTTAAATTTTGTTTCAGAAATCCAATTATCCGTTGACCTCTCACTTCCATTTAAAAGAACCGCTTTCGGTAAGCTATTTTAATTTATAATATCTTAGATGCTATTTGTATCCGACACAAAGCTTTTTTAAATAAGGTACTATTGTCATTGATTTATTTTAGTGTGGTGACGTACTACTATCTCCGAACACCGAAATTTTAGATGAAATGGATAAAACTCTTGAAGAACTTGGAATAGGTTTATTCGTTTTTATAAACTTTTTAGAGCATGAAACCGAGCTTGCCTATTTTAAAAGAGACGACTTTGAGAATTATAAAATTAACACGAATCAAGTGTGGTAATTTGTTTAAGCCGACATTAACGTTATAATAAATATATAATAAATAAAATTCGTACATGAATAATTGAATTTGTTTCAATACTGTAAAGCTTCTCCATTCTTGAATATATTGTGTTTGACTGGGAAATTTTAAAGCACTGACGAACAGCTTTATACATATTTAGTTACGCTTATGTAAATGATTTAATAGACCAACCACTGATTGCGCGAATATGATTCAGATTCTATTACATTTGGCAGATTTGTTGTTCACAAAACAGACCAATGTTCAATTTAACCAGTTTAAAAATACTCGTGCCTATATTTTACGATCAGATTACTATCAATCGAGTTGTTTTAATGCATTAATAGTAATAAAGAAAGGCTGCACCTTTTGTAAAACTGAGATTGTTTTAAATCCTTCTACAATCATGCTTAATGAGACGATACATTACTTTGTGTATCTACCTTTAGTTTTTGTGAATATAAATTGTGTAATCTACATTTGTGGGAGCTACAACATAGGGTTTTCAGAATAACATTGTTAAAGTTTTGGTAATGTTTTTGTTTTAAAGACCGAAGCCATAGAAAATCCGAATGGTGACAGATTAAAGACGAGTGTGCCAGACATGAAAGTTTAGATTCGGCTGCCTAGAAAAGCTAGCTACTTTTGCATTTAAGTTGATGTTCAAGCAGATGGCGCTAGTCAGTTTAATGTGACAGAAAATTTAAGAAAATGACTTTTTAAAATCTACATAATAGCTTCTCATTCGAGATAATCGTCTTATAGTTTTTATAGGAAGAACGTAATTATGACTTAAAAGTTCGTACAATTGAAGCGTCAGTACGTAAACAGTTCTATATATTGTACTGTCTGTTTATTTCTGTCTTTTATATTTGGATGATCTTTGCGCCGATTAGTCGAATAATAATGCATCAATTTTTGTATTTGGCGGTAGTCTTTCTTAAGTTCGAAAATTGATTATATTTTGACTTCAGTAATTTTGCTTCGAATATTGTTTTTTATTGCAATTTCTTCATGCTGATTTAAATAGTAACTGTAATTATTTGAGTAATGCAACATCTTTAGCTTGAGCAGCTAATCATTTATCAATGACGATTAAATTTGTTTAATTTAATGCAAGAATGTATTCTTAAACGAACGAAGTGTGTGTGTCTAGCTTTTACTAAACTCAATGAAAATCTTTTTAAAACGTTACACTTCATAATGAGCTTAAGTTAATAGTTTCAGCAAGATAACAAGTAATAAATAGATGAAATTCTAATATTATCCTAACATTCGTTAAAAGATAGGTAATAAAGCATTCCCGCCACCTTTAAATTAATTACAATACAGTGTTCTTGCTTTTTTGGTTGTGCTAGTTTCCGATTCTGACTCGTACAACCTTCGCTTCCAGTCATAATTTAAGGACGTATACCCAATCGAACCTGGTGATTTTTCGCGCTATTTTATTCGTTGTCAGCCCTCGATTTAATTTCAATGGATTCTTTAATCAGTCATCGATTTTTTTTACCACTAACTGATATGCATCTGTAATGTTCCCTGATGATTAAGCGAATATTTGTTGAGCGGGCGTTGATAGCAGTTACTTTTAATCAGGGTTGCGATCTGGATATATACATCTGACCCATTATTTACCTAAAATTTTCTATAAAAACGAAGTATTGCATGGTGTAGAAAAGGCAATTCATCCAGCAGATCGGTTTCTTGCTTATTGAAAACTCATCGCGTATTGTGCAGAATTTGCTACGGACAGGACTCGAACCTGGGCTCGTCTTTATCAGAATCTAGTGTTCCAACTACTGAGCTAACTTGCCTCAAGTAAAACACAAATTTTAGATATATATTAATTAATGTTTCTTGGTCAGCATTTCCTTTATTTGTCCGCGTTAAATTCTGGACGAAATCGTTCTACTCGATGGACTGTTTTTTCTACTCTATACAATACTTAATTTATACCGTCAAATGTATGTACAGAATGGGTCAGATGTTTCTATCAAGAGTGCAACATTGATTTTGAATAATTATCACCACATACGTAACCCAGTCTCGTTTAGTAGTAAAAATTCGAACACAATTTGTTTGCAAAAGTTATTAGAATGACGAAACTTCAGCGATTGCAACTAAATTCAAAATCTTTAAAATTTGAAAAAAGAACCGTAATCCATGAAATATCGTCAGTTCAAAATTATTGATTCTATAAGTATCTACAGCCATTATTTTGAATTCGTTTATATTTTTGCTCATCTAATCCTAACTGTCGTTATCAATCCCCTCTTAGCTATGTCTGTCTTGCTTTTACACAATTTAGACTGCTTTTTCGTACCGCCATGTGGAGTGTCATCGCTTTCATTGTGATTGTGCCATATTTTGCAACTCGTCGGTTACTTTTGAAGGACTGAACGTTATGTTTCTGTCCCAGGCTAACTGGACTTTTTATTTACCTTTTGCACGTTGAAGCAGATGTTAAGCTTATTAATTGCGTTAATTTTCAAAGCCAGAAGCATTTTTCCGATTTTGCCTTGTATAGAATTAAAAAACGTTGCTACGGACAACGTGGCCCGGTAGTAGTACATGTTAACAAATTTTAGATTGTTGTGCAGTAGCTGCAAACTTTGTGAGAGAAATTATGGTTTATTCTAGTTTCGAGCCTCTTTCTGAACTGCCGATATACTGATTGTTGCAGGTACATTTAAATTGGTATACAGATTAAATGTAGACGTTTCATTCGTTCGAATGATTTTATTACGCTGAACACAACTTTCACATGTATTGGAGGAAACTGAGCTTTAGTAGATCGCATTATTGATTACTAGAAGACATCTGATGGGACTAAATCAGCTATAGCGAAACGGTCAAATCAACCTCTTGAAACCAGACAAAGAGACTGGTATGGTGATAGTGAAGTCTAATGAAGATAGCCAAGCTGTTACAAGTTCTTAACAACAACACAATATTTAAACTCGATACTAAAGCAAAATTATAAAATTGTATAGCGAAGATTCTAAGCAGAATTATTTCTGAAGTCGAAGCTAAACAAGAAATCGACAGAGGCAAAATTGAATTTACTATAGAATGTAAAAAATGCAAGCTTGTAGGTCCAACACCACCAATATTATTCAGAATCCTTAAAGTTGAAAAAATAACCCGAAATATTAGTCTTTCTCCTTTGAGAACCATATTATCTGAGGTGTACTCTCCAAAACACGAGACAGCCAGATTTTTATGTCGGTTTATAAAACATATGATGACACAAAGAATGGAACAAGTGGTATAGGATAGCTTTCAATTTGTGGGAAAAATTACGAATTAGATTACGTAATAAGGAGTGTTGTCACTAGGTATATAATCCTCATTTACTGGTATTCCACTCAATAAAAATACAAATATTTTCTGTGAGTATCTGCATGAATACTTGCATATACATTAGTTCTCCGCAACAAACAGTATCTAACTGTTAAATATTGAATTGAATGATGTCATGCTTACCGCGAAATGTGATAACTGATATCGATCAAGGCCAGAGTGTTTGGATTTACTGAGGCAACAAGTGTTCAGAAATTGTTGTAATTCTTAATTTCGGTGAACTATAGCATAAATTGATATCCATCATGTTGGTACCATGTACCGACTCGGAAACTATAGTGTTAGTACCATGTACCTTTTCGGTACAATAATATTAGTATCTGTTACTAAAACAATAGCCATAGAGTTTGTATCCTTTACAGACTCTGTATATATATTATATAGTGTGAATT